>VWZP01007200.1:7834-48435 GCA_013396995.1 Dicaeum eximium
GAGCTCTGGCGCTGTCACCGGGCTGGGGGGCAGAGGTGGCGCTGGGGCTCCGTGACCCGGCTGTCACCGGGCTGGGGGGCAGAGGTGGCGCTGGGGCTCTGTGACCCGGCTGTCACCGGGCTGGGGCCGTGCTCCCCGCGTGCCGCGCGGCTGCGGGAGCTGGGCCGTGACTCATGCACACACCACCGCTCGCTGCTCTGGCTGTAAATTTAGAAACTCTTGTGAGGAGCAATTTTGGGAGATGGCTCAATTCAGAAATACTTCTGCTGTTGTCAGATTTTTTTTTTTCTCTGCTCCCCTTCCCCCTCCTCATCCCTTCTTCTCTCACTCCGTTTTTATTTTTTATTTCCCACTTCCTATGAATGAAACAACCCTCAGAATATCTCTTTAGACACACACCCGACCTTGTGTGCTGCCAGGGAAGGACAGGTAAAGCCAAAGGTCCTGGCAGCTCTGTGTCACTGTGTGGTGGCCAGCACCTGGGTCAGGACAGTGGGAGGTGACAAGGACCTCACGGAGCGTTCCTGCTCCAGCTGGGGGATGCAGAGGGGTTGCTGTGGCTTTACCCCCGAAGGGAGCACGTTCCTCTGCTCTTCTCCCAGTGCCTGCTGGTGGAATTGTGAGCCCTGAGCTCTGGTTTGCTGTCCCCCACGACTGGGTCCCTACTGAGCACAAAGCCAGGCGAGGGGACCCCAGTGTGACCCTGGGTGCTGTCGCTGTTCACAGGAGCTACAAGGTCCGCTTCAACAGCGTCTCCTCCTACTCGGACGCACGGAAATCCTCCAGTGATGGCCCTGACTCCAGGGACAACTTCGAGAGCACGGGGCCCCTGGCAAATGTCAGGTAAAGGGGACAGGGCAGGAGGGACAGAGCAGGAGCCGGTGCTGCACAGAGCCGTCACTCCATCCTCACCCTGAGGAGTTCTGGTGATGTGCAGACCCCTCCAGGCTGCCGTGGGGGGTGGTGGGACAGGAGGGGACGTGCCAGTGTCCCTCGCAGCTGAGCAGCCACAGCTGAGCCATCTTCCCTCAGGTTCTCCGTGTTCGGGCTGGGCTCCCGGGCCTACCCCCATTTCTGCGCCTTCGCCCGCGCCGTGGACACGCTCCTGGAGGAGCTGGGGGGAGAGAGGATCCTCCGCATGGGAGAAGGGGATGAGCTCTGTGGCCAGGAGGAATCCTTCAGGACCTGGGCCAAGAAGGTCTTCAAGGTAACCTGGGGCTGCCCTGGTGCTGCAGGGAGGAGCAGGGGCGAGAAGGACAGAGGTTGGAGATGGATCTGAACCCAGCCTCCCCTTCCCAGCACCAGGACACTCCAGTACCACCCCAGCCCAGAGTAAAGAGGGTGGAGCCGATGCTCTGGTTTGTGCTGACCACCAAAAGGTCACCAGTGTGCTGAATTCCTGCGTCACCCCAGATATCTGGGAAGGAGAGCACCCTGAGACCTGCCCACCACTGATACAGCCCTGCGCTGTTGGGGGCTCCTTCTCCACGTGGGTTGGGATGAGGGGGTCAGCCGGGCTCAGGGAGGTGCCTGAGGGCCTGGTGCGTGCTGCAGGCAGCGTGTGACGTGTTCTGCGTGGGGGACGACGTCAACATCGAGAAAGCCAACAACTCCCTCATCAGCAACGACCGCAGCTGGAAGAGGAGCAAGTTCCGCCTGACCTACGTGGCTGAGGCCCCGGAGCTCACACAAGGTACAGTGGGCTCACCTGGAGGGCTCTGGCTGTGGGGCACACGGAGAAGACACGGGGGCAAAGGGGCCAGACCCCGTTTTTGTCTCTGTTAAATCCCCAGCATTTCAGCCCTGCCTTTCCCCGCGCCCCCATGCCCAAGGATCAGCCTGTGACAGCCCCAGCCCCTCTGGCCGGTCCCTGTCTGTGTCTGTAACAGAGATGTTTGGACATGATCTGCCCTCCCTCCTCCTGACCCCGTTTTTGCAGCGAGGAGCTGGAACCTTGGGATCTTTCCAAGCTTATTTTGCCCGGTGCTGCTCCACGGAGCGTTGCGGAGCACAGGCAGGTCCGGCCCACGGACACCTGGCCCCTCAGCACGGCTCCTGCGGCGCAGGATCTGCCGCAGCGGCTCCGCTCTGCCCAAACCAGGCGCTCTGCTGCCAGCCAGGCGGCGCTGGGAGAGAGAGGAGCGGTGGGCAACGCGAGGGCACAGCCCTGAGTGTCATGGGGTGGTTCTGGAGTCCTTCTCTGTCACTAAAACAACGTGCTTGGGTCATCCCTGTGGTTTCTGATCCCTGGGGCTCGCAGGAGGGAGGTCAAACCCCTGTGGCCAGGTCTGGTCTGAAGGGCTGAACCCACAACGATCCTACAGAAGCCTTGGCCATGCTCTGCTGGATCCCCTCCCTGACTCTTTTCCTCCTCAGGACTGTACAGCATCCACAAAAAACGCGTCTATGCAGCCCGGCTCCTCACACGGCAGAACCTGCAGAGCCCCAAGTCCAGGTAGGAGATGCTGCTGTCCTGGGAGCAGAACGCACACCTGGGGCACCCAAAACAGGGCTGCAAACAGCCTTTGAGCCCTGAATGTCCGTGGAATCCGCTTTGTGCAAGCCATGAGCCAGACTGAAGCCAGTGGAGGGTGTTCCTGGCCTCCATGCACCGTGAAATTCCTGCTGGTACCTCCCTCAGCCCGCAGGATGGGGAGCTGGCTGGAGTGGCAGCAAAGGAGGGATAAAATTGCTGAGCAAGAGGTTAAATTGTTCTTCCCCTTTTAAAAAGTCCCTGAGGGTGAGTCAGGGTGTGCTGCAGGTTCCCTTCTCCCTGCTGTGACCTTGGTGACACGGCCACCACAGCTTGGATGTGCCACCATCCCATCAGCAGCTCATGAGGCCGGGGCTTAGTGATTCCCTGAAGGATCCCCCAAAACACTTTTTCCTGCTTTTCCTGCTTCCCTCGTAGCCGCCTGACGATTTTCCTGCGCCTGCACACCAACGGGCACCAGGGGCTGCAGTACCTGCCCGGGGACCACCTGGGGGTGTTCCCAGGCAACCACGAGGACTTGGTCAATGCCCTCATAGACAGGCTTGAGGATGCCCCTCCGACCAACCAGCTGGTGAAGGTGGAGCTGCTGGAGGAGAGGAGCACGGCTCTAGGTAACCAGGGAGTACAGATGGGCTCTCTCCTCCTTTCCCAGCTCCTGAAGTTCTTGTAGCTCCTCAGTGAGGTGGGTGGTCCCAGGAAAATTATTTTCGTCTCCCTGCTGTGTTTGACTGGATTGGGAGCACCTCCTTCATCCCTGCTCTGCCCAGAGCCATTGCCTGTCTGCACTTGGGGTGTGGAGAAAGGGTTTGAAGGGTGGGCAGGGCCCTGGGGAAGATTTTCCATGGAAAAATTAAAGGTGTTTATATTCCCTTAGAAAGGGCAACGTCTAGGACTGGGAAGAAGAATTAAGGGATGTGGAGAGGCCATCCCAACGCCATATTTCAGGGATAAGTCCGATTCCCTACTGCCATGCAGGGTGTAACTGGAGATGGAAAACCCTAATCCAGTGTCTCAGAGGGGGAGGAAAACCAGGATTTGCCCACCTTGGCCCTGCTGCTCAGCTGATCCCAGGCTTGTGCTGGATTCCCTCCTGGCAGGTGTCATCAGTAACTGGACAGACGAGAACCGTGTCCCACCCTGCACCATCTTCCAGGCCTTCAAGTACTACCTGGACATCACCACCCCTCCCACGCCGCTGCTGCTGCAGCAGTTTGCTCTGCTGGCCACCAGCGACAAGGAGAAGAAACGTCTGCAGGTCCTTAGCAAGGTAAAGAGCCCAAGCCCCAGGTTCTGCAGGGGCCTGGGGGCAAGCACAGCCCAGCCAGGGCATTTTCATCCCACACTGGGCTTAGGCTGAGTACCCCTAAGCAGGGCTCAGGTGCCTTCACTGCCTCCCACTCCAGCTTTGCCTCGGACCTCCTGGGATATCACTTGAGGCACCTGGAAAAGGTGGATCCTGCATCTCTCTCCTCCCTCCCTCTTTCCCAGGGCTTGCAGGAGTACGAGGAGTGGAAGTGGTCCAAGAACCCCACGATCGTGGAGGTGCTGGAGGAGTTCCCTTCGGTGCAGATGCCCTCCACGCTGCTGCTCACCCAGCTGCCCCTCCTGCAGCCTCGCTACTACTCCATCAGCTCGTCCCCAGAGATGTACCCAGGCGAGGTCCACCTCACCGTGGCCGTGGTGTCCTACCGCACCCGAGGTACGCGGCAGGGCTGCGCCTCTGGGGACAGGCAGCAGCAGCACAGGGACAGCCCCACCAAATCCCTGGCAGGGATTTAAAGATGTTCCCTTAAGCCTTTCTGCCTGCTGCAGGAGTAGATTCCCCCAAACCATGGTGCTCTTGTCCTATGTCACGCAGAGTGGCAGTGACACAGAGATGACACTTCTGGGGCAGGTACATACCCAAGTTCCATGTAGGATTCTGTTTGGCCACCCCAAATCCACATTCTCAGCAGCCAAAGTTCCACAGCAGTGTGAGCATTGATGTGTCCAAGGGTGGTCATGGTGTAGACAGACACAGCCCTGGTGCTCTGCAGGACACAGGAGGACAGTGGAGCTGCCATGGTGGCTTTGTGACTGGGACCAGCACGATGCTGCTCCTGCCAAAAAGGTCCAAAGGAGAGCTGGGCGCTCTCTAAGGATTGTGGAGGTCCAGGTGTGGTCTGGGTCCTGGGTAGCTCCACAGAGGGATCCAAGTACCAAACTGTGGCAAGTTTATGGAGAATGGATGCTGAGATAGAAATGTTTCAGGGAGGTGTTCCTGGAGGATGTAGCAAGGAGGGTTTTAGGAAAGAAAACAGAGTCGTTGGTGATGTGCCATGTACAGACCTCCTTCCCCCCCTCCCTTCCCAGATGGAGAGGGACCAATCCACCACGGAGTCTGCTCCTCGTGGCTCAGTCGGATCCAGACAGATGAAGTGGTGCCCTGCTTCGTACGAGGGTGAGTGACCCACACAGGGCCAGGGCTGAGGAGCAGGGGGAGAGACCCCTCACAGGATGAGCTCTCTGCCCTCAATTGTTGTCACAGTGGGAGAAAACAGGGCTGGGTTTGACAGAAATTCTGCACAAAAACGTCACATCCTGGGATTTCACCTCATTTTCCATCCCTCCCTCTCCAGGAGGTGTCTCAGCTGGCCGTGGGCAGAGGGGAGGGAGGGAACACCCTGCTTGTGTTTAACTGGATCTTTGATGTGTGCAGCGCCCCCGGGTTCCACCTGCCCCAGGACCCGCAGGTGCCCTGCATCCTCATCGGGCCCGGCACCGGCATCGCCCCTTTCCGCAGCTTCTGGCAGCAGCGGCTCTTTGACATCCAGCACAAAGGTGGGGCCGTGCTCTTCCTCACCTCGGACTGATTTCGGGTGGGGCCGTCCTCTTCCTCTCCTCGCACAGATTTTGGGTGGGGCCGTCCTCTTCCTCACCTCGCACAGATTTTGGGCGGGGCCGTCCTCTTCCTCACCTCGGACCGATTTTGGGCGGGGCCGTCCTCTTCCTCACCTCGGACCGATTTTGGGTGGGGCCGTCCTCTTCCTCACCTCGCACAGGTTTTGGGCGGGGCCGTCCTCTTCTTCTCCTCGCACAGATTTTGGGTGGGGCAGTCCTCTTCTTCTCCTCGCAGAGATTTTGGGAACCCTGGGTTGGGGTGTAGAGATGAGGGTCCCACGGCGCCAGGGGTGTCCCAGCAGATGTGCTGGCAGTCTGGAGGGAGGTGGCTGGTGGGAATTGGTGGCCCCAGGCTGAGCGCTGTCCCCGTGCTGTCCCCAGGGCTGAAGCCGTGTCCCATGGTGCTGGTGTTTGGCTGCCGGCAGTCCAGGATTGACCACATCTACAAGGAGGAGACGCTCTTTGCCAAAACCCAAGGTGTCTTCAGAGAGCTGTACACGGCCTATTCCCGGGAACCCGACAAACCAAAGGTGGGTACAGCCCTGGGAATGCCAGCCTAGGGTGCCCAGGGGAGCCAGCAGGGCGGGGACATGCTGGGTGCTTGGCCAGTGGTCACGCATCCCTGGGGCACCTAAATGTGCAGGACTGTCCCCTCCCACTGGGCACCATTCCCAGGGCGTGTCCCCATCCCAGTGCCAGCCTGAATGTGTGCCCAGGCTGGTCCTGCAGCCATCCAGGTGGGAGAGGATGAGAGGAGAAAGGAAAAGAAACAAGAGGAAAGGAAAAAGGGGAAAGGGAAAGGGAAAGGGAAAGGGAAAGGGAAGGCGTCACCCAGGGGGTGGCCCAGAGGCAGTGCAAATACCTGCTCCAAATTCCCACTGGGACTGAACCGGCCTGGCAATGGAAGAGATGGTGCAGGTGTGTCCGTGCAAGAGCAGAAAGATGCTTCGCTGCCGTCCCCATCTCTTTTTTGTCACCGTGGGTGCTGCAAGGCACAGCTGTGTCCCCCAAAGAGGGGTCACCCCTCACTGCTGCCTCCAGGGCAGGACGGGGCTGAGAAGCCGGAGTTAATCCCAGCTCCCTCCTCCTCGTTGTCCCTCAGAAATACGTGCAGGACGTGTTACAGGAGCAGCTGGCCCAGACGGTGTTCAAAGCGCTGAAGGAGCAGGGAGGCCACATCTACGTCTGCGGGGATGTCACCATGGCCGGGGACGTGCTCAAGACGGTGCAGCGCATCGTGAGGCAGCAGGGCCAGCTGTCGGCGGAGGAGGCAGGAGCCTTCCTCAGCAAGCTGCGGGTGAGTGCTGTCGGCAGCGTGACACCGCCACCCGTGTGCCACCACGGCCACCTCCCGCCACGGGCACTGCACCTGCTGCCTCCCCCCGCCCGCCCAGGTGACGGCACCGCGGGGCTGCGCCGGGCAGGCTGGGCAGGGTGACATTGCAAAGGTCTCTGTGTGCAGGAGGTCACCTGGCTGCTGTGGGGAGCGTGCTGAGCACCAGTGCCAGCGCTTTTGGGCACCCCTGGCAGGGCTGGTTCGCCCTGCAAAGCCCCTCTGTCAAAAAATGAATGTATTTTGTGGGTCCCGCTCCAAATCTCCCTGTCTGTGTGCCCCATGCCAGAGACAGATGATGCAGCTGAAGGTTCAATGAGCTCAGTTTGGGACACAGGCCCAGGGATGGATGCTGGAAGAGCTCTGCTCTCCCCAGGAGGATAACTCAGTGTGATTCCCATGGGATTTCCCCTTCTGAACCAGGTCCCCACCTCCATGCAGGCCCCAGGGAGCCCAGAGCCTTTGGCTGTCCACAGACTGGCATTGGGCTGTGTGCCCCTGCCAGCCAGGAATGTCCAGCAGCTGAGGGGGGCTAATGCAGGAACAGCTCTGCTGTGCCCAGAGTGTGACCTTGGCAAGGTCATTCCCCCCGTGTGACAGGTCCCACTCGTGACACACCCCAGACCCTCTGGGGGCGTTTGGTGCCTCCCCACCACGCAGGATTTGCTGGGGCCGACACCAAGCGTTGACAAATGCCATTTTTCCCTGTGCCACCCTCCCTCCCAGGATGACAGCCGGTACCACGAGGATATTTTTGGAGTCACCCTGCGCACGTACGAGGTGACAAACCGCCTTAGATCCGAGTCCATCGCGTTCATCGAGGAGAGCAAAAAAGACACGGATGAGTGAGTTGACACGTTTATTTTAACCCCTGCAGCCACCTCGTGGGCTGGGAAAGGGTGGGAAAGGGTGGAAAAGGAAGCTTTGGTTTTTGTGCACCCCTTAGAGCAGAGGCTGAGGAAGGCACTGGATTTTTGCTCTGGAAACCTGGCAGTGCCTCTGGAATAGCTGGCACCTCTCTAGGATAAATCCCCCCAGCTTCCCAATTTATTGCACTGATGTGCTCAGACCTGACAATCCCATTCAAAGGAAAATGGTCCTGCTTGCTGCCTGCTTCAGGAGGCAAAACCCACAGGCAGGGGTGACCCTCCCCAGCTGCAGGGGAGCCTGGCTGGCTCCAGGTATTCAGCTCTCCATGCCCCTTCAGGAAAGATCCAGAGATTTTTCTTCCTGCTGTTGCAAAAACAACCAGAAGTTTAAAAAAAAAAAAATCTTGACATTTGCCGTGTTTGTTTCTGCTCTACCAAGTCCTGCCATTTGCTCAGCTTGGTCGTGGTGGGATTTTCCCTGGCTGAGCAGAAGGATTATTTAGGATAAAGGCTGGGCAGCCGCATGGATCTTGCTCCTTGTGCTAGCCCTTGGTAGCCTGGGGTGAAACCCCTTCCCTGTGTAGTGTCTGGAGTGGGTTTCCCCACATCCCTCAGGTTTGGTAGGATTTTTTTCTCCAAGGAATCTCATAGTCTGGGGTCTGGACTCTATCAGAGTGCCTCAGTGTCCCACCTGTGGATAGGGATAAAGGTCACCTTCCTGCCCACCTCACCCAGCTCTGTAAACTCCTGCCCACACCATGGAGAGCCCAGGTCGGGATGATCCCGGTGCCTCTCACTGCTCCCTCTAAGGCCGGCCTTTCTCCCCTTTCCCTTGCAGGGTTTTCTGCTCCTAACGGGACCCTTCGCCCCCAGGGGATGCCAAACCAGTCCCAGCACCTGCTGCCCCCTCCAGCTGGAGGGCACTGGGTTTTGTATTTCACGGACACGGCGGCTCCTTTTCCACGGGGAACTGCCCATGGAAAGCGCTCTGCCTCTCGTCCTGTTGTTGTGTCCTGATGATGATGATGATGATGACTTTTATTTCCTTTTCTTCCTCCTTCTCTTGCTCTTGTCCTGTGGCCATTTCTTTTCACCTCCTTCCCCTTCCCTGGATTTCCCCACTGGAGTTTGATGGCTTTATAATCTGCAGTGGCTCTTTTCAGAATTCCACATTTCCCCTCCTCCCCATGAGGGCATTTTGCAGCTGCATGAAATCATCACCTTTGTGATTATTTTTGGGTGTTTCTGGGGGTGAGCAGAGGTGGCAGGGGCTGGGCAATGGGGAGGTCTTGTTGCTTGTGCAGAGCTGGGGGTTGTTCCTGCCAGGCTCCCTCTTTCCCCAGCTTGGGGCTTGGCTGAATCCTGGTGTGTTCATGGCTTTTCTCTGGATTTGGACAAACCTGGGCATAAGCCCGAGGCTGGGGGCAGATGATGTGCAGTTCCCTTGTTTCCATGAATTCTATCCATCCCCAAGCAGCCTGGGTACAGCTGTGTGGTTTTTGATCTGATTTACGTGTCATGATTTCTCCTGAATGGGCCCCACGCTTTGTCTCTCCTTTCCTGCTCTCTTTTCCTGCTCCCTGTGAGCACCTCCTTTTGCTCAATCCCAACTTTTGCTGGCATGGAGGTTCTCCCACAAGCTCTGAACACACAGGCTGATGTGCAGGCCAAGGAAAGCTCCTGGCAGTGATTTCTCCAGGGGGTTTTACAGGGAATATCTGATCTGCAGCCACGATGCTGGCAGGACACACTGAGGGCCTGGCTGCACCCAGAGCTTTGCATGCTCTGATCCCTCTCCCAGGTGAGCCTGGAAAGCCACGAGGATGGGACAGAAACAGCTCCCAAAATAGGGGACAAAGGCAGCACTTGGGGATGGAGGCTCCAGGTCTTTGGCGAGGATATGCCAACAGAGGAATCATGAAATCCCAGAGCCATCAGCTCTTAGCACATCTCATGAGCACTTCTGGGACAGCAGACCCAGACCTTTCCACATTTTAGGGAGCAGAAGGTGCCACCGTGGAGCCACCTGCCTGCCAAGAGAGACACGTGTGGCATTTTGGGTGCGAGGCACCTGCCAGTGGCACGAGCTGTCTCAGCCAGGACATCTCATGTGAGAAGGGAGGTGAGATCAGCTGCAAAGGTGCTGGGCTCTGACACGCTCACACCTCAGCCCTGCTGCAAGGCCCCAAAAGCAATTTGTTAACACAGCCACAGAAAGGTTGGAGAAAACAGAAAGCCTCTAACAGAAAAAAGCTGTCTGCAAGGGAAAGCAAGCGTGACCTTGTGTGTCCTTCCTCCTGCTGCACCCTGAAGAATGCCAGAATATTCTGAAGTGGAAGGGACCCGCAAGGATCAAGCCCAACTCCTGAGTGAATGGCCCATCCAGGGACTGAACCCCGGCGTTTTTAGCAGCAGGCTCTGCCCAGCTGAGCCAGCCCCAGCCTGTCCTCCCTCAGGACAGCAGGACATGGCTGCAGCTCCTGCTGGAGGCAGGGATGCAGGGTTGGCAGCTTTAGGTGGCAGCTGCTGATCCTCCTCTCCTGCCCTGCTCTGCCCAGCTGTGCACAGATCCTGGATGGAGCTGAGCACCAGAACTGGAGACAGGATTGTCCAGGAGCTTTCACAGGGCTAAGATCACCTGCCCTGAGCTAAAGGCAGCACAGAAGAAGCTGCAGGAGGTTTGCTGCTCTCCCAGCCCATGGAACAAGCCCCAGTGGCTCCCCTGTCTCAGGCTGGGCTGTTGTTGCCACCCTCAGCCAGGATCTCCTGCCACATCTCCATGGGCTGTGACACCTTCTGCAACTTCGACTCCCTGAATCCCTGAAGCATCTCCAGCCCAAAATCCGGGAGCAAAACGGCTCCAGGCACCGGGAGAATTTGAGATCCAGGTCTGCTGGTGCCAGCTGAGCATCCAACACGGGGTAAATCGGATAAATGCTGCCACGGTGTGGCCAGAGCTGAGCTGGCCGGGCCGGCAGGGCTGGGACACACGGCCAGCTGTGTGCCACTGCCTCGGTGACCTGGAGGGGACAGCTGGAGAGCAGGAGGAAAGGACAGCCCACCCCTGTGGGTTGTGCCCCAATCCCAGGGCAGGCAGTGGGATGGGGGAGCTGGGTCCTTTGGCTTGGGATGTGTGGGTCTGGGAGAGGTCCTGGCTGGGAGAAAACTCCCTGGCTCCAGAGCTGGGAGCAAGCTTGGCCTTGACCCCCATTCTGTGGCTGCAGAAACAAAGCTAAAATCAGAAAGAAAATCAGAAAGAAAATCATCCTCTTCTTCTGGGAAATTCTGTCTCCGGCTTTGTGCTCTGGTCCTCCTTTAGAAGAAGGGACGATGCAACCTGACAAGGAGAGGAAGAGGAGGAGGTAATGCCCAAAGAAACATCTCTTTGTCCCTCCTGTGCTGCCTCCTGCCTGCTCTGCTGTGCCATCTCCCATCTGGAGCCCGTGCCTGAGCTGGATTCTCTTGCTTTTCGTGCCTCCTGAAGCTCTCCACTCCATCTCCCGTCCCAGGGGAGCCAGCAGGGCAGCACAGCCCCGCATCCCTGGGTGTGCTCGGGGCTCTGGGCCAGGCAGAGCTCAGCAAACACTGTGTGGCTGAGCCCTGCCCAGCCCTTGGGAGGGGAAATGCTGGTTTAAGGCTGCTTGCCTGGACCTGGAGCAGAAATCCCCTCTGAGCCATGAAGGTCCATGAAGTTAAAGACCCCCAGGGCCTTGAGCTGCCTCTGCTCCCGCTCCTCCCGAGCTGCACCGCTGGGAATTTTGATTCACTGTTTGCTGCTGAGTCAGTCTCAGACGTCTGAACTGCTCCCCTTCATCCCCTCCACCTGCAGGGGCTTCGCACTCCCCTCGAGCTTCATTTTCTCCCATAGCAACAGGGGAAAGGAACTTGTGGATGTGCTTTATTATTCCTGAAACGTGGCTCTTCCAGCCTGGCCTCCACCCGTCTCGCTGTGGCATTTCTGACCTGTGGGTGACGCCACAAAATCTCTGCTATAAACACAGAGTGAGGCGGGGTCTGCCCCAGCACGGTGCCCTGAGCTGCTCCAGGGGTCACACACAGGGGGGTTGTGCCTCTGGGGCACTCGGGTCACCACTCTGTCCCCTCTGGGTGCCTGCTGCCCACCCCCTCCTGTGCCAGACCTGATGGACACCCGGCCTGGCCAGTGTCCCAGTCGCTCTCCTGAGGATCTCCACCTCAGTTCTGAGCAGTTCTGCTCCTTTCCACTCTCCAGGTGTTAAAGAGTCTCTTCTCTGAACAGGAGGTTTGATTTTCAAGACGCTACAAAGTGGGGGTTTTTTTTACAAAGATTTTACTTCCTAGGCCTTTCAAGTGTCCGCAGGGAGTCGTTATATGGATTTGAAAGCCCAGGGGGAAAAGTTTCCTGTTTTCCCAACCTGCTGTGTCCACCAGCAGGGAAAAGCCATCAGTGCACGGGTATCCAGTGCTGTGTTGTCGGTGATTTCCGAGGTTTCTCCTCCTGGGAAGGACTGCCTGCCAGTTTGTTGTTCTTCTGTTTATGAGAGACAACGGCAAACAATGAGACATCTGCCACCAGGAGTGGCCTCACAGAGCTGTCACCTCCACGTTGTGGCCTGAGCTCGTTGCTCAAGAGGAACTGAGCCAGTCCCAGCCACACTGGCCAGAGAACGGGATCTGACTGCGGGCTGTCCACGCTCCCTGTCCCCTTGTGCCTGTGTCCCCAGGGGGAGCAGGGACTCTGAGCACAGAGATCGGAGGGCTCTGACGTGTGTGTGCATGGCCAGCAGTCCTGCAGGGTGTGGTGGCCTGGGAAGCACGGCCCTGCAGGGAGGCTGTGGGGACAGAGGGGACAATGACCCCGCGCCCAGCCTGCGGCAGCTCCTTCCCCGGCACCGTGTGATCCCTCTCTCCCCATCCCGGCTGTTCCCTCTGCCACTTCCCCCTGGAGATGCCTCCCTTGGCAGCCCTGCCTGCCCACCTGGGCGTGCAGGTGCTGGGATGGACAGGACTCACAGTGCCTTGTGCTGGGAGGGGAGCAGGGACCCGCTCCTGCCCTCGGGCTACGATTTCAGGTGGGAAAATTCTCCCTGGGATAGCTGGGAACAAACTCAGCCTGCCCAGCCCCATCTCCCCGAGGTGGGGACTCACAGGGGGTGGATGGAGGTGGGCAGAGGTCCCAGTGTGGGTGCAGACGGGCTGTGAACTCTCCCACATCCTGGAGACCCCGTTCTGATTAATCTGTGGGGAGAGGTCATCTTTGTGCTTGAAGCCTCATGGACCTGCACCAAGCCCAAGTCAAAGCTGCTGCCTCCTGACGTCTGACCACTGAAGCCATTCCATTGCCCTCTGAGGGTTCCCACCATTTTTTCAGAAGGATAATTTTATGCTCAAAACTCAATTCTGTTCCTGCTTTCACTGGGGACTAATTCTCAGCCTCAGAATTGCTCTGATAACTCTGCAATTGCATTGACAGTTCCAGAGGGGAGCACATTCCCTTCACAGAACAGATGGAGACATTTTCAGGACCATTCAACTTTGCTGTAACTCCGTGTTCGTTATAACAATTCCTTCTGCTGTAACAGGGAGAGCGAAATTTGGCCCGTGCTCTTGAAAACATCTAATCCTGAACTTGGATAAAATTAGCCTGGAATCCAAGTCCTCCCAGATCCAAAATGCCTTCCACACCTGCTGGCTTCAGTGGCACTGGGGATTTTGGCAGCTTGCACAGCAGCAGCAGCAAATTCAGAATATTTTTGCGTGTGTCAATCTGCGCTTGCACGTGCCTGCAATGCATGGCTCCAGCAATCCCTGGGAAATCTCCCCTTTCCCAGGAAGATCCCAGCTCCAGCTTCTTCCACGTGGCCGTGTGTGTTCAGCAGGGAGTCAGGAGAGAGGGAGAAAGTTGCTGCTTTAAAGCTCTTGGTTCCAGAGGTGGAGCAGAATTTGGGAGAGGTCAAAATCAGCTTGGTTCAGCACAGGGAAACTCGTGGGATATCCAAGCATTGCCATGCAGATCCACCTTCTTTTCCTGCTGGGAAAATGAAGCAGACTGGCAATTCCTGGCCTCCACCCCTACAGATGTTTTGGCTGTGTGGGAAATCTGAGCCCTGGAATCACAGGAATAGAACCCCAGCAGGTTGTGAGCTCAGAGCTGAGCAGGGCAGCACCTCCCTGCCAGGGCTGCTGCTCTCCTGCCTTACTCATCCACGTCCTACCTGGCCAGATTTTGGGGAGGGAGGAGGGAGGAAGCGCCTCAAAGTGAGCAAATCAATGCTCCTCATTCCTGTGATGAGGAATTGGGCAAGACTCTTGTATCCAAAGCTTTCAGAGCTGTTCTGGGGCTGTGGAAAAGCAGGAATGCAGCACTGGGATGCAGGACAGCTCCTGCCCAGCTCTCTGCAGGGCTGGTGCAGAAATCTGTGAGGGAAAAACACCAGACAAAGTATTTTCCTTCCAGGGGCATTCTTAATACCTGGAAAATTGGAAGGCTAAATACTGGAAAAGTTGGTCTAAGAGAGGAACTAATTCAGGGCTTCTTTTTGCTGCTTTGTTTTCATGTGTTGGTTTTGGGGTGGGGAAAGCAAACAGAGAGCAAACAGCCAGTGTATCAAATTTGGATTAAATCAAACCTTTTGTTCCTACAATAATTGCTGGCGGAGATTTTTAAAATTTATCAAGGGCAACAAAACAGCCTTAATTAACTGAGACATTAATGCTCCTTGCTTCTGAGCCTGCTTTTTTGTTCTCCTCTCCGTGTGATCATGGCATGGAATCCTGTCTTAACAAAAGCCACTTCCCAGTAGCCTAGAGGAGTAGTCCAGGAACAGGAGATGGGGTTGGAGAATCTCCCTGCGAGTGAGATTCAGTGCAAAATCCCTGCTTTGCTAAAATCCTACAATATAGGCAAATCCCCACAATTCTCAAGGTTGAATTCCCATGCTCTGCTGGCTCGAAATGCCTTTGAAAACCCCGGGCTCTGTGTGCTTTGTGAGCAGTCTGCAGCTTTTCCAGAGTGCACACACAATTCCCCAGGCAGAGGATGAGCGGCGCGGGATGACTTTCAGCCGGGACTCAGCGCTTTTTAGATTGCACAGAGGTAAAAACACCACTCCTGCCAGCTGCCCGGGGAATTTGATATTCAGTGCCAATTAATTTTTGTAATAGGAGCAGGGATTTATCCCCTTGGCTCCCCCAGGCACCTTTAGTCTCAGACTCCTTTTGGAGCCTTTCATTTTCCAGTGGCCTTTTCCTGAAGAGCAGCAGTGCCACAATGGGGACAGGGACTGGGCTGGGAAAGGTGGCAGCTTTGGGCCAGGGAACTCCCAGATTTTCCATTGTGAAACCTTCAGATGTGGGTAAATCCTGCTGGGCTGGGTGGGGCTCCGAGGCCTGGCTGCTCCCTGCTCCTGGCTCCCCTCACAGCTCGTGTCACTGTGCCTTCATCCGCTCGAGAAACGCCGCCCAGAGCTGAGCCTGGCACTCTCACTTTGCATCCCACCCAACAGTGTGTGTGGAGCAGGGGGAGCTCCTTTGGAGCTGTTTTCCGTGTGGTCCCAGGGTCGGTTTGTGCTGCGGATGCAGGGGTGGGGTGAGCCCGAGCTGTGTGTGATCCCACCAGCGCTTTAAGCAGCCAGAAACGTGGTTCTGCCCCTACCTCTGAGCTCTCAATGCTGCTAAAATCTCTGCCGTTCGTCCCCCGTGCTCCAGCCCCTCTCTCAGACTGGCTCTGGCTCTGTTTGCAAGATATCCACGTTGTTCTGAAGCATGCACCTCTCTCTGTATAGTCCCAATCTTCTGATTTTATGGAATACTTATGCCTGTTTGCATTACGGTCAAAATAAAAAAGTGAACTGGAACCTGGCAGTTCTTCTCTCCTCTCTGGGTTTTTAACACCAGAAAGCTGCTCGAGGTCTCTGCTGATGCCTTGGCCTCGCTCTGCTCTGCCACCTGTAATGCCAGGCTGCCACAAATAGCAGTGACAATCAGCAGCACCTGTTCACCTGCCAGACACAGCCCCTGCCTTGTGAGGCCGCCTGAGTCACAGCATTCCATGGATCCCGTCATTTATCCTCGGGGGAAATGTCACAGGGCTGGCTGTGCGGGTCCAGGGTGAGTTTTGGAGCCTTGGGAACACAGCAAAAGCAGTCCAGGCAGGAGCTGCCAGGGCAATGAGGCAGAAATATGGACATGGCTTTTCCCATGGGAAAAAGATTTCCCCAGGTAAGGGGGATCCTTCCAGTGCTTGAAGGGGGCTCATTAAAAAGAGGTAGAGTGATTATTTTACATGGGCAGGGAGTGGCTTCCCACTGGCAGAGAGCAGGGTTAGTGGGATATTGGGAAGGAATTGTTCCCTGGGAGGGCAGACAGGTCCTGGTACCCTTTGGATATCGATACTCATTGATCCACTTTAGATATTTGTACCTATTGAGGGGGTCCCCTCTGTGCACCCCCTTCTAGCACTGATACACATTCACGAGGTGCCCCCTGTGCACCCCTTAGGTATTGATACACATTGATAAGTCTCCTTTCGGTACCTCCTTTTAGGGATTTTTACACATTGATATGTTCCCTCTGTGCACCCCTTTAGGTATTGATACACATTGATAAGGCCCTCTTTGGGCTCCCCCTTTCAGATATTGATACCCACTGATAAGGTCCTCCTTTTGGCACCCCCTTTTTGATATTGATACATTTTGATAAGTCCCCTTTGGGCACCACCTCTTAGGTATTGATACACATTAGGTATTGATTAGATAAGGTCCCTTTTGGGCACCCTTTTTCGTATTGATATGCATTGACAGGTCCCCTTTTTGGGATTTCCTTTCTGATATTGATACACATTGACAGATCCCCCCTGTGCACCCTATCTTCGATATTGATACGCATTGATGAGGCCCCTTTTGGGCACCCCATTTCCGATATTGATTAGATTGATGAGACCCCCTTTTTGCCCCCCCTCCCCTGTTTCAATACTGATACATTTTGCTAAGTCCCCTTTGGACCCCCCTTTCCAATACTGATACACATTGATGAGGTCCCTTTGGCACCCTGTTTCTGATATTGATACACATCTGATAAGCCCCCTTTGGGCTCCTCCTTTTCTCTATTGATACACATTGATAGATCCCTCCTGTGCACCCAATTTTTGATATTGATACACATCAACGAGGCCCCTTTTGGGTGCCCCATTTCAATACTGATACACATCAGTGCAGTCCCTTCTTGGCCCCATTTCCGATATTGATCACATCAATGAGGCCGCTCTTGGGCACTCCATTTCCCATATTGATCACACTGCTGCGGTCCCTTTCTGGCCCCCACTTCCAATATTGATCACATCGATGAGTCCCTTTTTGGGACTCCGTTTCCAGTATTGATACACATTGATGAGGTACCTTTCTGGCCCCCATTTCCAATATTGATCACATTAATGAGGCCCCTTTTTGGTCCCCATTTCCGATATTGATAAACATTGATGAGATCCTTTTTTGGCCCCCGTTTCCAAAATTGATATACATTGATGAGGCCCCTTTTTGCTCCCCATTTCTGACATTGATCACATCGATGAGGCCCCTTTTTGGCCCCCATTTCCGATATTGATACACATTGATGAGATCCNATATTGATCACATTAATGAGGCCCCTTTTTGGTCCCCATTTCCGATATTGATAAACATTGATGAGATCCTTTTTTGGCCCCCGTTTCCAAAATTGATATACATTGATGAGGCCCCTTTTTGCTCCCCATTTCTGACATTGATCACATCGATGAGGCCCCTTTTTGGTCCCCATTTCTGATATTGATACACATTGATGAGATCCTTTTTTGGCACCGCCTTTCCAATACCGATCACACTGACATGGTCCCTTTTTGACACTTCATTTCCGATATTGATCACATCGATGAGGCCCCTTTTTGGCCCCCATTTCCGATATTGATACACATTGATGAGATCCCTTTTTGGCCCCCATTTCCAATATTGATCACACTGATATGGTCCGGTTTTGGCCCCCATTTCCAATACTGGTCACACTGATGCGGTCCGTTTTTGGCCGCCGATGGTTTCCGACGCAGCCAGACCCGCTGTGCCCGTTCGGGTCCCGCCGTGTCCGCTCGGGTCCCGCCGTGTCCGTTCGGCTCCCTCCGTGCCCGTTCGGGCCTCCCCGTGCCCGTTCGGGTCCCGCCGTGNCACCGCCTTTCCAATACCGATCACACTGACATGGTCCCTTTTTGACACTTCATTTCCGATATTGATCACATCGATGAGGCCCCTTTTTGGCCCCCATTTCCGATATTGATACACATTGATGAGATCCCTTTTTGGCCCCCATTTCCAATATTGATCACACTGATATGGTCCGGTTTTGGCCCCCATTTCCANTTGTCAGACGCTCCCTTGGCCGCTCTGCGCTCGGCGCTCGGGCCGCACTTGGCGGACGCTCCCCGGGCCGCCCCTCCCCGGAAGCGCCGGCGGCCCCGGAGCGCAGGTAACAGCAAAGATGGCGGCGGAGGCCGCGGGCCCGGCGGGGCCGGGTGGCGGCGGCGGGACGGGCCTGACGGACCTGCCGGGCGAGCTGCTGGAGCTCATCCTCTGCTGCGACGTGCTGGGCGCCGCCGACATCGGCCGCGTGTCCTGCACCTGCCGCCGGCTGCGCGAGGCGTGCCAGCCCCGCGGCAAGGTGTGGCGGGAGCGCTTCCGCCTCAGGTGGGCAGCGCCGCACGGCCCGGCCCGGCCGGCTCGGGGCGGAGGGAACGGGCACGGCCGGGTTCCAGGGCACCGGCATGGCCGCGCCGGCCGGCCCGGGAGCGGTGGAAGCGCCGCCGTCCCCGCCCGGTCCCTCGGTGCCTTCCCGGCTCCTCCCGGGCCGGCTGAGCCTGCGGCACCGGGCGGGCGCGGAGCGGGGTGGCTGCGGAGGGAGCTTTGAACGCATCGTTCCACCCTGTGCCATGGACGGGCACACCGTGCGCTGTCCCGGGGCGCCGCAGGTTTATCCAGCCTGGCCTGGGGCGGTTCCGGGGATGGGGCGGCCCCAGGCTCTCGGGCGGGTGCCCTGGCCTGCTCCGAGCGCTGCCACAGCGCTGCCTCCCCTGGGAATCCCGTGCGGAGGGAGCGGGCTGAGCCTGCTGCTCCGGGGGATCCCCCCTGGCCACAGGGCCCTGTGGCGGCCCCTTGCCCTGCCCTGAGGGGCCAGCCCGGGCTCTGGCTCTGGAACCACGCACTGGGTGTGCATTGGCCTCCCTGACCCTGCAGCAGCTTCCAGAACAGCAGCCAAGACCCAGCTCAGGAGTGATGCTGGGCAGCAGAGGGGTGTTTATTGGTGAGGATCTGGGGAGAGCTGTTCTCAGGGATACCCAAACCCTTGGGGTGGGGTCTTGCTGCTGCTTTGTTTCCCCCAGGGTGCTGTGCTGGGTGACACTGTTCATATTTTGGCTGGGGATGAAGGGTGGGTGTGGTACTGGTGGTGCTGTGCTGGTTTCAGCAGCCCTGGAGGCAGCTCCCCTCGTCCCCGAGGCTGTCCAGGGTGGCACCTGCTCCTCTCTTACCTGCTTTTGTCTGTGTTGGCACGGGAAAAGCAGCAGAATTGCTTTCTCCAGCTGCCAGTTGGATCCTGAAATCCAGCACAGTCCAAGTGTGGGGATTGTTCCCTTTTCATGGGGGAAAAAAAGCTGAACAATTAACAGCTTCCCAACTCCACCAAGCCATGGCTCTGGGACTGACTTTCACCAGCTCAGTGGCTGCAATTCCTGCAAGATTCAGCTTGGTTGGGATCCAGCAGCTGGAATGGGATGTGGTGGGTGATTGGCACAGGCTGCTCCCCTCCTCCCTCCTTGATAATGGAATTTTTGGCAGGAGGCTTCACCCTGACCTTGCCATCCTGGCTGGATTCCATTGTGAGCAATGGCACTTTCATCTTTCCAAAATTCCCACTGGCCTTCCAACCCATGAAATTCTCCTTTCTCATCCCAAAATAAAGGACTGTGATGGTTACTGGGAGGTGGCTGCATTTCAGCAGTAGCTGAAAGGCCAGGGATTTATCAGGAAAGAGGTTGTTATGTAATGTCAGGTTATTTGACTTCATTTTTGGAAGGAAAATTGCAGGGGAGTTTTATTATTAACCAGCAGTGAAATATCTTCCAGGTGTGGTTTGGACACTGGTAATAATTATTATACAGGAGGAGTGATTTCAATATTTGGCAAATAAAATAAATAAATAATTAACCTGAGAAGAACCTAAGACAACCCATGGAGCTGAAGGAAAATTTTTTGTATGAATCAGTAATAATGAATGGCATTTCCAAATGTGGAATAAATCCCCCAGCAAATGAAAAGAAACCCCTCTCTCTCAGCTACATTTCCAAAATATTTCCATCTGTGCTGATTCTTGTTCATGTTTCTCACATAAGTGATCCTGGTGTCTTCACAGCAGCAGGAATTGCAGTGCTGGATCTCATTTTATGGCACAAGGCTGTGTTGTGGCACCACACACCCACTCTATTCAGAAAGGTGCTGCTGACAGCCCCCAAAGTATGCCCTGAAGTTGGATTTTCAGCTGAACCTTGAAATCCTGAATAAGCTGTGAAATGTGTGGACTTTGAGTCTCAGTAAAGGAAGGGGTTTTTTTACAGGAAAGCTGTGAGGTGGGTTTTTTTTTTTCCCTGCAAACAATTATTTCTTGTCTCAGAACCAAACTGCAGAAGCATTTATCTGTCACAATTTGGCTTCAGGACTGTGTTTCCTCCCTGGATGTTGCCACCAGCAAGGGCAGTGGAGGGAGCTGTGTTTTGTGCAGCCTTTTAACGAGCTCCCCGAGGTGGTAGGAAGGACACAGGACAGAGAATCCCCCTTCTGTTCAGTGCCAGGTTGGCTTCCACGTGACACTTCTTTGTGGTGAACTCTTTTAATTATAAAACTGAAGCATTTAGGATGTTTAGGTATTGAAATCCTGGAGTGGGAGCCTCTGAAGGTTTCAGGAGAATTTGCTTTTAAATAATCATTAATGCACAGCTGCAGTCGGGGAGTTGTGCTTTGATGTCTGAGGTAATTTAATACAGTTTAAAGCTGGGCAGTGTCTGAGCACTGTCTCAGCTCCTCAAGTCATTCTGGGGGTTGTCAGGGAAGTGAAATATTAAGGATGCTGTTGATTTGTGTCTGTCTGTGCAGGTGGCCCTCCCTGCTGAAGTACTACAGCCACAGTGACAGTGTCAGCTGGCTGGACGAGTACAAGGCGCGGCACAACGCGGGGCTGGAAGCACAGAGGATTGTGGCTTCCTTCTCCAAAAGGTTCTTCTCAGAACATGTAAGTCCTCCTCTCCTTATGTGTGTGTGCAGCAGCCTGGCCACTTGTCTAATAGAATCATTAATAAAATCATTAATTGGATCATTAAGGTTGGAAAAGATCTCCAAGATCAAGTCCAACCACTGAACCATGTCCCTGGGCACCACATCTTCACATTTTCTGAACCCTTCGGAGGACAGTGATGCCACCACTTCCCTAAGCAGCTTGTTCCAATGCTTGACAACCCTTTCTGTTAATCAATTTTTCCTAATATCCAACCTCAAACTCCCCTGGAGCAGCTTGGAGCTGTTTCCTCTACACTGCCTGAGCATTCACATCACCAGGGTGTATTCTTCTTTAAAAATTCTTAAACCATTCAAAAGTTGTTTATTTCCTAGGGGGGTTTTGCCTTTTTAAAAATGTGTTTATTTAGTCTTCATTATTATTTTTATTAGGAAAAGGTTCTTCTTCCCCCAGAGGGTGCTGGCACTGCCCAGGCTCCCCAGGGAATGGGCACGGCCCCGAGGCTGTCAGAGCTCCAGGAGCGTTTGGACAGCGCTGCCAGGGATGTGGTGGGATTTTGGGATGTTTGTGCAGGACCAGGAGTTGGACTGGATAATCCTTGTGGTAGTTCAGGATATTCCATGATTCCATAATAATTCAAAGATTCACCTTCCCTGATTGTGATCAATCCTTTTTATTAGTTTCTCTTGCCCCTCTCTCCACATCACCTCAACTGTGCAGTCAGAGATTTTGTATTTCCTGACTTTGTGTGAAAATGCTGAAACACAGCCAAAAGGGAAGAGGGTTCCAAATCCAGAGGTGTGGAGTGCAGCATGCCCTGGGATTGCATTCAGCCCTAAAAGCTCTTTGCTTTTTGCTGGGAGTTCAGCCCTGGCTCTGAGAATTCTGAAGGCCACAGTTTGTTGACACAGAGCACAGCTGCTGTTTCTCACTGCAGACCTTGTGCAAGGACAAGTTCTGAGAGCTGTCACAAGCCCTTTGAGTTCAGGATCAAGGCACAACAGGGTCACTCAGTTGCAAAGTGTGTTTTTGAAGTTCTCCAGCCAGCCATGACCCTGAGATGCTTCTGTGTTCAGTGGGGAAAAGGTGAAAATGTGGTGTCTCACACTGACGTGCACATGAAACAGGAGGTGCTTGGCTGTTTGCTTGGTAGCTGTGCATTTTGGCAAGCTGTACAGCTGGGTCAGCCTGGAATTCTGTGAAATAAGTATAAATACTGCCTGTAACTTTGGCTGAATTCAAAATTCCACACAAGAGCCATTAAACAGCCCCCCTTTTATGGCTCCTGTGCAAAAGGAAGGCAGCAGGGCCAGGTGGGTGTTTGGTGTCTCCTGGCTGCTCTGTTCTGCAGCAGCCAGACATTTGTCCATGGAGAATTGTCAGAGCATTAACTGGGAGAAGAAGCTCCTGGATTCCTCCTGTTTTGATCATGTATGCAAAGATTATGGAGAGACCATTAAGCAATACCCAAAGGCCTCATGATGAGAACCATCTCCTGTGGGGCCAGAATCCCTGCTCAGAACTGAGAGGAAAAGGCTTTCAACCCATCTATGAGCCCATATCCTATAATGAAAAGCTTGAAAGCCAATTTTTTTTACAGTTCAGCCAAAGTTTAAAAAGTAATTCTGAATTCTGGAAGAAAATAGCTGTTCTGAATATAGATGCAGGAGTGGTGGTTGCAAAAAATAAAGGTTCCTGCCTCTTCATTCCTTCACCCAGAATGAATCTCGTGCACAGGGGGGTGTGTGGAGAGGTTCAGTCAACCACAAGCAGAAGTTGATTCCACCTTAAAATCATTTGCAGCTTGTGCCCACCCTACATAAATGTGATTCTGCTGGTCCTGAACTCAGCATCACAGCCCTAAATGCTGTAGAATTTGGCTGAAATTGCTGTTGGATGTTCCTGGGGTTCTCAATGGAATAATAAATCCATGAGTACAGATGTGAGTATTTGGGGAGCAGGACATTCCTAAGATCTTTCATAAATTTAAAAAAAAAATTGGAGGAATTTGATTTTGAGACTTTCTCTGAAGTTACGGGAGAATCTGTTGTGCTGTGCATAACTCCTTGTGTGCTTTGGCAGGTCCCCTGTGATGGATTCAGTGACATTGAGACTCTGGGGTGCCCCAGCCATTTCTTTGAGGACGAGCTGATGTGTATCCTCAACATGGAAGGAAGGTAAGAGAGGGCTGAGAAATGGCAGGGATTTCCCTCTTTCACCAGTACAAGGAGAAAAGTACCCTGGTTAATGCCTGACCTCAGCTTCTGCCCTTGGTCACTCATTAAACAACACCCCCAGGCTTGCTAAGGCCTGATTTCAGAGCACATTGGGTATTTCCAGAGGAAACCATGGAAACCTTGTCCCACAAGAAGAAGATCCTCTGGCTTTGTGTTGCTTTTGGTTTATTTCCTTGCCAGCTCATGGCATCTCCTGGGACATATCCTGTGCACCCTCATCTCTGCCAAAGCAGTTCCCATCCTCTTATTCCTTTTGAATTTAAGCCTGGATCAGTTTGCTGAACTGATTTGCAGGATTAGGTCAGAGCACCTGAGGATAGCAAGAATCCTTCAGGATTGCCACCATGAGTCACTGTACCATGAAATTCCAGCTTTTTCTTTCCTTTTTTTGAGCTGGAGTAGGTTGGTCCAATTTTTGTCCCAAAGAAGCAATTGAGTTGAATTCAGCTACTGTAAAATTTGCAGTTCTGTAAATTATTCAGACAGGTGGTAAATAAAACTTCTGATTTTTATCTCCCTGGGTAATCTCATCACCTTGATTAACATTGGGCAAGATGAGTAAGTTTATTTGAAGGATTTATTTGCTTTATTTGAAGGTTTTTCTGCTGGTACCACCTACCCAGGCTGGGTTTGGTGTGATACAAAGCTGTGATAAATGTCCTTAATAGGGCCTAATAGCCTTGATTATGGGGACTGTTAATTGAGCTTGAAAAAACCCAACTGGAATGGCAATCATCTCATTTTTGCCTTTTCCCATCCATTTTATTCCCTTCTCTATTTGAGCTGGGCCTGAGCATCTCTCATTTGACAACTGGTTAAAAAGCTTTTGAGGCTTTGCACTGGCCAAATGCCTCCCCATAAAGCAGAATTGATGCTAATTACACCCTGTAGTCATTGCCATTCAGGAGCATTAGGCTAAATCATTTCCCTGGAAGATATCCCAATAAAGCAGTTGTCCCTATTGAGGATCCCAGTTTATTGGAGGAAGATAAAATATGAGATTTGATTGCCCTGCTGTCCAGGAGGATGGAGAGGTTTTAGAAAGTGATGGGGCTCTGCTGTAAAAAGTTTTGGAATTGTGTCATCTGCAGAGCAACTGTTGATCTCCTCCTGCCTTTTCAGAGCTGTAGAGTTGGTTTTCCTCTGGGGAATTTTGTTTTTCTTCTGAATGCTGTTGGGCTGACATTCATGTCCCTCATCAATCTATTTTTAATGCTGAGAGATTGCTTTAGGAATGGCTCTGGAGAGATGCAGTCAGACAGAGGGTAATGTTTTATGAATAAAGTATAGGATTTTAATCAGATATTCCTGAGCTCCTTTAATTAGGATCTGTGTTGTTTCCCATGATAATGTATCTTCTCAAAATTATGTATCAGTGATGGGATAAACATTAGAGATGATAGGAGCAATGTTCTGCAAGTTGTGTGGCTTTTTATGGTAAATCCCTTTCAATATTCCCCTTTTGGGTTGACTTGCAGTGACAGTACTTGTTGAGAAAAACAATAACCTAAACTGTAAACTTGTATTCACTGAAAAACTTAAGCCAACTGTTCACCCTTCAAATACCTATTTAGGGAAATGCTTCTTCTTGTGTTTAACTGTGCAGGAAAGGTCTCACCTGGAAGTACTATGCAAAGAAAATTCTCTATTTCCTACGGCAGCAGAATATATTAAAGAACCTGAAGGAGTATCTGCAGCGCCCCACGGAGCGGCAGTCCTTTCTGGAGGGTGAGTCCTTGGCTGAAAGCCCAGCCAGAGCACTAATGACAGCTCTCCATCATGGTTTGACTTGCAAGGAGCCTGCCTTGCTTACATTCCAGCAAGCCTTTGGCTAATGACTCAGAATTCAGGTTGGATTTTGGATGTGCCTGGAATCCTTCCCATCCTGCAGCAGCATTGCATCAAAATGTCAGCATGGCATCAGGTGCTGTCAGTGCTGTGTGCTTGAAGGATCACCTCTGGACAGCTGGGCTGAAGGCAGAAAGTGCTGGAACACTGGAATCTTGAACAGGGTGCTGAGAAAATGAGCTGTAGCTCGACATCCTAATTCCTGACACTGCTGCTGTGCCCCTGGGTTGCATTCAGCTGAGCTGGTTCCCAGTCAGCTCCCTGCTTTCCCCTTTCCCAGGAACTCCTCAGATAAGGGAGGGAGCAAGCAGAAGGAGTTGTTGTAGCTTGACCCTGGGAGTGTCTCAAGAACTGAGTGCTGGACCTTGGTGGGAAACAAATCCAAGTCCAGTCACAAGGTGGGAGGGCACTTAGACCTGCTAAGAAAGAAAAAGCTTTCTTCTGCTCTTCATGTCCTCAGTGTGGTGGATTAATCTCCTTCTGTCTTCTGAATGGCTCAGAAGCTGCCAGGGGCTGTAGAAGAGTCCCTTCCTCTTGGTACACACTCCAAAATGTCCCTGAAAGAGGACAAATGTCCCTATAACACCAAAGCTGGTTCTTGTTCCTGCAATAGACTTTGAAGAAGGGGCTGTTAGGGCAAGAAGGGAAAGCAAAAAGTGGCCTTTTCTAAAAAAAAAACCAAATTAATTATGAGACTTAGTCATGTGGGTCACAAATATGTGTGATGTGTCTGCCATGAAGGTGCCTTTGGAGCACCAGCAGGAAGTTTTTTTGGAATATTCACCTGGTCAGCACAGGGAACACTTTGGGAGGACAGAAAGGAGACATGGGGCCCTGCTGAATTCCTTGATTTACAGGCCTGTCATGGACATGCTGACAAAGCCATGTAGGAGGCTGGAAGAGGTATGGTCCATGCAAAATCCTTACAGCTGATTCCAAAGATTGAATAAGAGGAGGCTTTGGAAGGAGCAGTGGTGCCAAGGAGAAGGTTCTGTGAAAAGGAAATGTTTCCCTGCAGAGGCTTGGGCAGGAGGAACATGAAAGCTTGTCCTGATCTCTGTTTTGTTAGGAAGATGGAGAGCAGGTATGGAAGAGAAAGATGAATGTAGCAGACAAGGAAAATTATGAACAAGGATGATACAGAGGCTGTGACAGGGAGAAATCAGAACTGAGGCAGTTTGAGTGAAGCTGGGATTGTTTCAGGCTCTGAATAAAAATCTCTGTGCGTTGGGGTGATGCCAGGGGCTGCAGTGTGAGAGCAGAGCTGCTCAAGCCTGATCCAGCAGCATTCCTGCTCAAGGTACAGGTACCTTTCAGCATGGTGGAGAGGGGAACACTGAGTTCAGCTGGTAATTTCTCATGTCAGCTCATTCTCTGCATTTTGTGTGACAAATCCAGTAGATGACTGCAGGTTTCAGACACAGAGCTCTGCTGTTCTGCTGCAACTGCTCGCTGCATGCCTGGAATGTAGAGCAGGCAAAACCAAGCAAAGAGAAAACTGAAGTCCTGTTTCTTATGTAGTTTGTTTTTTCCAGGTGCTGTTTTGATTGATCAATACTGTAACCCCCTGTCAGACATCTGCCTGAAGAGTGTGCAGGCTCAGGTGGACGATATCACAGACAAAGTGCGCAAAGTGCTGCGGACCAAGAACCCCAGGCACCCCAGCTTGGCTTCCAAGGCAGGTACTGTACACAAATGTGCCTTCCTGCAGAGCCCTTCTGCACCTCTGCACAGCTGAAACAGCTGTGGAGTTGTGGCAGCTTAAAGAACTGTTGTTTTTATCCCCTGGCAGATAAAAGTCTGGCATTTACTTAAGCCATCATTCAAGAAACAGCTGTTCAATAGTCCAGGGTTCAGTCCATCTGATGCTAAAAGAATTGGGAGGGGAATTCTATTTTTTCCTATTTGTCCCTGAAATCTTATTAGTCCTGTTATCTGTAGCTGAGCTGTGGGAATGGGAAACAACCTCTTTCCTACCAATCTCAGAAAATGAGCAGTAGAAGGGTGCATGTTTACCATCTCCAAAGGTCAGGCAGCATCTTGCTCCTTGGTTTTAGAAACACTGAGTGATCTCTGGCTTTCAAGGAGAGACTCACCCTGCCCATGTGAAGATTTCATTGCATAGAAGTTGAGTGCTCTTGTTTTCTCAGTCTTTATTTCACTGCATGTGTTTCCAGGAGAGGTTCTCATTCCAGAAGTGGAACTTCAGAGGCAGGTGCTTGATGCCATGAACTGTGTCCTGTATGAGCAGCTGAAATATAAAGGAAATGAGCTGGATTACTACAATTCACTGAATTCCTACATTCACCAGGTATGTGTGTGTTAGGCAAAAACTGGGAGGCTGCAAGGCTTGAGACACTTTCAGTGTAGCCAGACATATAATTCTCTGTGAAGAGCAACTCTTAAATAAATATGTCATCCTTCAGTGCATATTCTGTCAAGTTGTATTTTCAGTTGCGAAATTTGCAATTTATGTTTTTTTCTTAAATCCTGCCTGTATTTTTGTCACATTTTTCTTCCCCAGGTTTTGATCCGCAGGACAGGAATTCCCATCAGTTTGTCTGTGCTTTATTTAACAATTGCCAGGCAGCTGGGAGTCAAACTGGAGCCTGTCAACTTTCCCAGCCATTTCCTACTGCGATGGTGTCAGGGGAAAGTAGGGTGAGTGACCTGCTGAACTCTGAAATTGTCCCCACCAATCTGTCTGCTGACAAAATCCAGACAACACTTACAGCTCCAGACCTACGTGAGAGTGTTTAATTGTGTTCCATCTGCCTACACAGAGGGAAAGATCAGATCGTTAGGAAAGTTTTCCTAGAACTCAGCTGCTGCTGAATGGTAACAGATTTCCTGCTCTATATGTAGAGGACAATGTTTAGTTATTTTCCATCTGGAATTATAACCTATACAGAGGGAAAAAACAGATCTTCAGGAAAGTTTTCTTAGAACTCAGTTATGATGGTGATGAATAATAACAGGTTTCCTGAAATAATAATAATACCCATGAGGTGATGTGAGAATTATGGAGAGGAGAGAAGGTACCAGGTAGTCTCTGTTTAGGAGGGAGCTGAGGAATGAAGGACACAGGTTGGAAGTGCTGAGGGAAGAACAGGAACAGCAAATCCTGCTTTACCACGAGACCCTGATCACAGTTTGGGCTCTTTGTTGCCTCTTCAGGAGCACAGATATTTTTGACTACACCTACATCGATGCCTTTGGGAAGGGGAAGCAGCTGACAGTGAAGGAGTGCGAGTACCTGATCGGGCACCACGTGGCAGAGGAGTTCTATGGAGTGGTGACTTCCAAGGAGGTCCTGCAGCGCATGGTGGGGAACCTCCTGAACCTTGGCAAGAGGTGAGTTGAGGATCCATACCTTGGGAGAAAGGACCTGGGGTACATTACCTGCATATCCAATATTGCTGCTTCCAAAAGGTGTCACTCACCTCATGAGATCCTGAAAATTCTGTCTCACAAGGTATTTTAATCACCTGCATCTGACTGGAAACAAAAATACTTAGTGAAACTAGTTCCTCTCAAGAAAATAGACAAAATATTTTATTTTCTCTGTGAAAAGCTGATAGGGACTGTCCACCTTAAGAGCAGAGCCTTTTCCTGTCATGTAGGCACAACCCCCATGTTCAAATGAGCATTTTCAGAGATACTGTTGGTGTGTAGAACATGAAGTTTTGTTTCCAAGTCCTGATAATCCCTTTCCCTAGCAGCCATAGACAGACTCACAGGAGTGGAAGGATTGTTTTAGGTGTCAGGGGAACGAAAGGAAGGGGCTTGGAGAGTGAATCCTCTGTGTGGGACTATGTGACCAAGGAGAAGAGCAGTGGGTGGGAGGGCAGAGTTCAGTGCTGAGCTGTGGAGTGCTTTTGCTTGTAGCAGGCTGATGTGGTGAGTGGCAGTCTGTGCTGGAGTCACTGCTGTGAGCATGCTGTGCCTGCAGCATCGTTCTGGGGGCTCCCCCTGGCCCTGGGAGCTCTGGGGACAGGGCTGCAGAGCCTCACAGCTGAGTTTCCTTTCTGCTGGCAGAGAGAGCACTGACCAGTCCTACCAGCTCCTGAGAGACTCCTTGGACCTGTACCTGGCCATGTATCCAGACAATGTGCAGCACCTCATGCTCCAGGCCAGGTTATACTTCCACCTGGGAATCTGGCCAGAAAAGGTACCTGGGCACTCAGGGGAATGCTTTGGGGAAGGCTGAGCACTGTTAACACTGGGTTATTGATTTTTGGGCTATGTCAGCCTGTATTACAGTCTGCCACGAGTTGTTTCTGTAATAAATGCAGTTGGAGGAGTTCTCATGTTGCAGGGAATCAATGTGAAGCAGGGAGAGTGGATGATTCTTGCCTGCTTGTCCTAGGGTAGACTTGGGAGCAGCTTTGAGTCATAATTCATGATTTACAGCTTGTCTTGCAACCAAGACTGTGGACTGTGAGTTATAAGAGCTCTGTTTGCTCTGTGCCCAAATTGTGGTAAAACTGCTGGGCTCCTGGAAAAGGAGCAATTACCTTATCAGAAAACTTCAGGAAGTTATCTTTTATAAATAAAACCAAAGCTGTGCTCCCAGCCTTGGCCCCACAATCTGCGGTTCTTGTGAAAAAGCGGCTTGATATTCCTGTTCTTGGAATTCCTTTTCCTTTCGGGTAACAACTCCAGTCCTGTTATCTTGGGAGTGTGGGAAAGAAGGTGCTGAGGTTTACAAGTTGTCTGGATCATCCAAGGCTTTCACTGAATCAGAAGGCACAGGGAAGAGCCTGTAACTCAAAAAAGTCTGATTTTTTTGTGTGTCACTGCAGCACAGGGGTTTTTCCTGCTCAGAATTCCCTGTGCTGGTTCAGTGGAGCCTGTGCCAGTTCCACCTGTGAGGTTTGGGAAGGGGACAGGAATATTGGCTGGACAGCTGAGCAGAAAGCAGAGCTCTTCCCACCAGGTCAGCTGGAACAGGACTGCTGGAGAAGCTGCCTCCTTCCTTTTGAAAAGCAAACTGTGCTAAGCTTGGCCTTCCCTTCTTATGGCAGCAAATTTTAGGGTCAGCACAGAAAAACAGCACCAAAAGATTGTGTATGGGAGGGACTTGCTGAGCTGAAATGGCAACTGGACATAAATAGGGAACATGAAACATCTTTCTGCCCTTTCCTGGCACTCAGAGATGTGTTTGGAGAGCACCAGACTTGGATTTGCAGCCCCTCAGAACACATAGCCCAACCCCAGGGCTGAGTTTCACTGAGTTCTCTGCACCAGATGCAATGGAAATGAGCAAATTTGGATTTTTCAGGATTGCATCCAGTCGTTCCAGGCTGTCAGGCAGGATTGCAGCTAACCAGGGAGAATGCTGTGTCTGACAGGACACACTGTACCAGCTTTGACAGGGGCTGCCAGATTTATGGACAGCTAGGAAATCTAAAAAGTCCTGCAGAGCTACACATAATGTTGCCCTAAATATTTGTAAATAACAGTAAATAAAACTCTCAGGAATCTCTGGCAGCTGTGGTTACTTCTTTCCTTTAGGATTTTTCAGGATTTTCACATCCTTCTTAATTCTTAATAGAATTAAAGTGGCCAAGAAGCCTGAGCTGTGTTTCTTCTCATGAATTACTCACCTGTCCTTTATTTAAATTGATTTTCCTCAATTTTGGCTGCTGTTCATGCTGCACAGCCTGAGATTTCCATTCCTCTTCTGCTGCTGCTCTGAACTTAATGACCAAACCTATGATCAAGGAGACAATCCTTTTGCCAGGTGCCAAAGTGTGGCAGATTTTGGGATTCGAGGTATTTGATGTTGAGACAGATAAGTCTTTTCTCAACGTGTTTACACAACAGGTTGGGGTTTCTTTCCTTGCTTTTACCAAAAAAATAAAATTTGGTTTGCCTGCCTCTAACAAACTCAGCAGCAGATGCTCTGGTGTTGTGCCAGAGGGTGTTGGGAGGCTGGAATTCTGGATCTGCAGACCTTGCTGCTTTGTGTTCTTTATTCATCCTGAGACAAGCAGCTTTTCTGTCTTGTTCCCTGTTCCATGGGAAAGCATCATGGAGGTTATTTCCATTTCCTCCTGTTCTGCTCTATTTTTGCTCCTCACAAACATGCTGAGAAGCTCTTTTAAGTTAAAATATTAGTTCTCAGGAGCAGCAGAAGTCACCTGGAATCACTTCCAGCAGCATTTTGGGACACTGGGAGCTGCATTCTTATGACCAGAAACCTTGAGAGATGGTCTGTGGGCACTGAGCAGGATGTGATGAACTTGTGGGGCTGAGTTTTAAGGAGCTGCTGTACTCTCCAGTGCCTTTCCTGGGAAGCTGGGAGCTTTACAGAGAGAAGAGGAATAAGAACAGGCTGTGTGCAGGCTGAACATGAAGCTATAGCAGAGAAGATGCTGTGGCAGGTCTCAGGGCGCTTACATGCAGCTGACTCCAGCAGTGTATCTGCATGTATTTAGAAGTTGTGCTGCTGCAGGGACATGTCCTGAACCTGTTTTTGCTGTGGTTTGGAAGGTCCTGGACATCCTGCAGCACATCCAGGCCCTGGACCCGTCCCAGCACGGGGCTGTGGGGTACCTGGTGCAGCACACCCTGGAGCACATCGAGCGGCGCAAGGAGGAGCTGGGCCCCGAGGTCAAGCACCGCTCAGATGAGAAGCACAAGGAGGTTTGCTTCTCCATTGGGCTCATCATGAAACACAAGAGGTGAGCTTGAAACCTTCCCCATAGTCAGCTCTGTAGCAGCAGAGCAGAAGGGTTTGAGCTGACAGCAGTGAGACATGTTTTAGTGCCAAGGAGGGGTGGGAAATGTCAGGCACGTGCGTCTGTCCCATGCGGGAAAATGGGGGCGGCTCTGTGAGTGCCTGGAGAGAGCAAATGTTTGCACTGCAGAGAGCCTGACTTGTCTGAGTCATCCTCTATCACACAGGTAGCATCGCCACAGCACAGAGCTCTCCAGGAAACAGCAGCAATCACTTAATGAGGGACTGTGCAACAGAGTCAACTTAAAAATCGATTCTGATGTTCCCAGGACAGTTTATGGATGTTTGCCTGTGCTCTCATTGCCTGTTCCTGCCTGCACTGCTCTGCCAGAGAGCCAGGCCAGCACTGTGCTGCTTTGGCCACTCCTCTGACTCACCAAGACATCCAGAATGTATTTGAGGGGCATCAGCAGGGACAGTTACAACACCTCACAATTAATCCCATGAGTATTCTGTAAATACTGATGCCTTTGTTGTCAGTGTTGGGGTTGCCACATCTGTGTAATGAGCACAGGAGTAGTTGCACAGCCCAGCAGGGTGGTTGATCCCTCCTTATTTCTTCCTTCCTCTTCTGGCTGCTGACTTCCAGGCTCTTTGCCATTCTCTTCTCTTGCTCACATTTGGTTTTCCTCTGTCTTCAGCTGTTTATTCCTGTCTGTTTATCCAGTCATTCGTAGTCATTTCCCTCCACCTCAAAATACAAACACAAAGTCTTTCTGGATTGTTTTTTTTTTCCTCTTGCTCCTCTCCTCCTTGTGTGAGCTCTCAGGAGGTTCCTATCCTGTTTGTGCTCTGTTAATCTTGAGGAAAAAGAGCTGGCTCTGGAGCTCCCACAGCCCTTATGTGCAATTTCTTTAATCAGGTATGGCTACAACTGTGTGATTTATGGCTGGGATCCTGCCTGCATGATGGGCCACGAGTGGATCCGGAATATGAACGTGCACAGCCTCCCCCATGGCCCCCACCAGCCCTTCTACAACGTCCTGGTGGAGGATGGCTCCTGCAGATATGCTGCCCAAGGTGAGCAGGGGCTCCTGTGTGCACTCTCTGCCCACATCAGGACAAAGGGATGCTTCTTTGATTAATTAAGTGTGGTTAACGAGGGTTATAAAGGTGGAGCTAGGAAGGAAATGATCCTGAATCGTGGCCTGCTCTGTTTGCTCTCCATGAAATCAGCACTGCTGGGATGGACACGAAGGCCCACTCTGGTGTGGTCTCCTCTTGCCCCAGAAGTGTTTGGGATGCTCTCATGGTGTGAACCTTGATCGCTGCTTTGAAAGAAGTACTTCAGCTTCCGCTGAAGGCTGAAGGTCTGTCAGCAGCTCCTGACAGCTGTGCCTTGGACAGGACTTGGAGATGGGGTTTAGTGAGGGATTGCTGGTCAGGACATGGTTCTGGCCACTGTCACATGCCAGGATCGAAGGGAACAGAGGTAACCTGGCTGTTAGTGCCACCTTTAACCAGAACAAAACCTAATGTCTCTCCACAAGTGCAGGGAGGTGTAGAAATCTCTGTCACATGAGCTTTATGCAACAAACCGTCACAGGAAACTCTTGTCTGATGGTCAGGGTGTGTGGTTGGGATACATGAAGAACTGTTGAGCTGAGGTTCTGAAGAAAATTACAAAAGAAAAGCACATCTGTGACTCCGTACATTATAAAAATGTTAATTTGCCTCATGTTTATGTTCCCTCTGTGACAGGGAGGTCCCATCCAGGCAGGGCAGCTGCACAGCCAGAGTGTGTTTGGCTAAGGGAAGATGTGGAAGCTGCTAGAGGGAAAATGCTGACCAAAATGCCCTTTCCCTCAGTGCTCCCTCATGTTCTGGTCCCCTGAGTGTGACAAGAGGTGGTTTTACAGGCAGGGGCACTCCTCCTCTGTAGGTTTAAAGTGCTGGTGTTTCCCACTGTCCTGAGATTGGCTTTTTTACATTCAGAAGCCCAAAAAGATGAAGTGGCAAATCCTGATGGCTCAGATCAGGCCGGGCTTGCCCTCAGAGAGTCTTAAAACCAGAAATTCTTGTGTGCTATTGGTTGATACTAAAATATGCATCTTGGTAATTACCTAATCAGGTAATTGTCCTCAGTGCTGCTGGGGCTGAGTCATCACTTACCTTGTGTCTAATGATGTTTAAACAAACAGAGCCCTGTCTGGTCCCCCAGTTCTTGCAGGGTAGGCTGACACTGTTATCTCTGTGTAGGAGACACTGTTATCACTGCATCTCTGTGGCCTCCAAGAGTTCTGATATTGCTGGGGAAAAGTGAAGGGTTTGTTCTTGCTGCTATTGATATCCCCTCTAAAACAGCCTCAGATCATTTGGGAAGGATTATTTCATATCCTCCTGACCTGACTCTGGGGAGGGAGGGAGAGATTTTACTGAAAGAATCCAAAACAAATCCTCATGTGGAGTTTATTTTAACCAGCTCAGAAATAACCTCAAGCTTATTATAGATAAATGTACCTCAGTTTGAGGCCTTCCTGTAAATCTGTGGGTTGACTGCAGCTAATTCCAGAACTCCTGTGTCATGCAAAGAGTTTGGTACCTGTGTCATGCAAGGAGTTTGGTACCTGTCCACTCTTGTCTGTGTTTTGTTTGCTTTGTGACAGCACAGGAGGGAGATTTGTGGCTCAAAACTGCTCGTCAGCACCTTTGGGAGGCTCCCACCTTGTACTGAACTCGCCTGTGTCAGCCTGTTCCCCCTGCCATCTGTTGTTCCATCCCTGCAGCTCCATCCCTGCAGCTCCATCCCTGCAGCCCCATCCCTGCAGCCCCATCCCTGCAGCTCCATCCCTGCAGCTCCATCCCTGCAGCTCCTCCATCCCTGCAGCCCCATCCCTGCAGTTCCCTGAGCACAGCTCCCAGCTCAGCCCTGCTGCTGCAGAGCACTCAGCAGTGCAGGTTGTTTTCCGCAGTGGTGCAGTATCTGGAAAGGTCTTTTGCAAGTCTCTAGGACTGCACCAGGCTGCTGAGGCATGGAAAGCTGTGGTGCTGCTGGCTGCACACCCTGACATGCAGCAGCTTCAAAGAGCCTGCATGGATTAATAGGAATTCTCTGCTCCCAGTAATGAACTGGATTTCAGAGACAGATTATTCCTGAATGACATTCTCTGCACCCCAGCTTATTCCTGCCCTGCCCAAAATCAGCCTTTGATCCTGATGCAGCTTTTTTTTTTTCCCCTAGCTAATACTACCTGTTTTATCTGGCACTGTGCTGGAAAAAAATGACATCATTTGGGGAGTGCTGCAGGGCTCCAGCCTGTGGGATTTACTCCCAGTCCCTGCTCTGTGCAGAGCAGAGCAGCCCTTGGCCAGGGTCACCTTTGGGGTTCAGTGTTCAGGGATCACCTTTGGGGGTTTAGTGTTGTTTAACTCTTGTGCCTAATCAGGTTATCTGGAGGAAAGGAGCTGCTGTGGGAAAGAATCAACGTGTCCTTGTTAGGGACTTTCAGCTGACTTGGAGAAGTTTGGATTTAGGGAAGTTTATTTTGCTGGAGGCAGACGCTGGGCCTTGGCATGGTGGAAACAAGGCTGAGGGAGGAAGCTCTTGGCTCCTCTGCCAGGGCAGCCTTGTGCAGGTGGGCTCACCTTGGAGCATTTGAGGGGGATCTCTCCTAAAGGTGATCCCCCAAGGGCTGTGAGGGATTAGAGGAGCAGAGCTCAGTGCAGCAGCTTCTCCCTGTGCTTATAACCGAGTCCTGTGACCAGCAGAGTGGGGCAGCATCCTGCTCCTCCAGCCTAATGCCAGGCAACCCCAGGCATGAGGCAGTCTCCATGTCCCTGGTCAGTGTGGTCATCAGGAGGTGAGGCTCTTGCACTGACTTGCTTTGCCCATTTTCCTGCAGTAGGGGATTTTTTTCCTTCCGAGCACCAGATTTGGTGTCTAGAGAAGCACAGACAAGGCCTGAGAGAGGCCCAGGACTCGCTTCCTTGCAGCAGGCTGTTCCTGAGGTGGTAACTGTGCTTCCCTTCCCTCACAGAGAACCTGGAGTACAACTCTGAGCCTCGGGAGATCCCTCACCCCGACATCGGCCGCTATTTCTCCGAGTTCACCGGCGTTCACTACCTGGCAAACACCGAGCTGGAAATTCGGTACCCAGAGGATCTGGAGCTCACCCGAGCCACGGTGCAGAAGATTTACAGCTCAGGCAAGGAGTGAGTGCCAAAGGCAGCCTGGGGACAGAAGCAGCTGGAGTGTAGCTTTATCTTCTTTGCAGAACTTCTGTGGGAAGCAAGTTTGGTGACAATCCTTTGGCTTAATGCATTGAAAACTGCATTGAACCTGGAAACTGGTGCTACAGCATCTTCCCATTGTCTGCCCGCCCATCCTGGCCCAAAGGCACAGGGACACTTTGGTACTTGAGGCCCAGCAGGAGAATCTTGCAGGGACAGCTGTGCCAGGAGCGTTGTCCTTGGGAAGGATCTGCACATTCTGCTCCTTCTGTGGTGGCCTTAGGAGGTCAACACAGCAAGATCCTGGTGTGGAATATGGAGGAATTCCCTCTTCCAGAGAAGGAAGTTGCTTGTCCTGGCAGTATTTTTGTTTGGTTGGAGTGTGTATCCCATGCAGGCAATAGTTTTTAAAGTCTCTCACGTCTCACTGTTGTCTTCTCCAGTCTGAATTTTTGGGTCAGGTATTGCTTCACCTCTGTAGTCTGATTGTTCCTAGAGCTACTGTTCCAATCCTGAATATCCTTCTGGGCCTGGCAATATCCTTATGGGCCTGGGAAAGAGCTCCAGCCACACAGCCAGCAGCAGTGAGGCTCGTGGGGTGGCGAGCAGTGCTGACCCAGGGGCCAGGTGGCCACCTCAGCGATGGCAGAGACTCTGAAAGCAGAGGAGGAGCTCCTGGCCCTTTTCCATGCCTGCTGAACACACCCAGCCCATGTCCTGACCTTGTTTTTGGGTCTGTCCACCGTGTGTGACCAAGGTGGGATCCGTGGCACAGCCATGAGTGTTCCCAGGAGGATTTGGAGCCTGGTGGGGATGTTTGGTGGGACCTCGAGGGCAGCACCGGAGTGACTTCAGTGGATGCGGAGCTGCCGCTCGCTGCCATCGCCAAGTTTTTTTCCAATAGGTATTTATGCAATACAGTGGAGTGATGACTGGAACCTGGCCATCCCTGGAGTCAGCCAAACCATTATGGAAGCAAGATGTTAATTCCTGCAGCTTGAGGCCTTGCTCCTTCTTGCCAAAAGAAAACTGATTCTAGAGGGGCACAGACTTGGCTGCCAACGAGGGAAGAGCTTTAGCAGCTCGAGGCACGTGACTTTTAACCTTGACTGAGAGGCCCAGACAGAACTGCTGCAGAAGAGGGTTCCTCTGGGCTCGGGGGCTGTGGGGTGCAGAGTGACACAGTGTTTGTGCATATCTTTGTGGTTTCTGAAGCAATGTGTGTAGAGTAGCTGCAGCTCCTGTCTCCTGTCACTGTCCACTTGCAACACAGTAATTCTTCTCTCCGAGCTGACAATTAGGGCCCTGTAGAGGTAGGTGGATGCTCTTTAGTCTCTTATGCACTACAGGTATCTCCACGTGGAATCACAGCCCTCCTCTCCAGCAATGCCTGCCCTGCATGTCACCTCCTGCAACCCTGAGCACTGGTTTGCTGTGGAAATAAACGCTGAGAGCCCAGAGCTTTGGTGGTGGTGATGGTCTGCAGGGGTCTGGGGCTGCAGGAAGGGCAGCCTGTGGGGAGAGAGTGAGGAATGCTGAGGGGGCTCTGCTCCAAGGAGAACTCTGTCCTTAAAGAGTCAGAATCCCAGAATGGTTTGGGCTGGAAAGGACCTTAAAGCTCCTCTTGTTCCGTGGGCAGGGACACCTTCACTATCCCAGGTCTGTACTGACAGGAACTTGGAGGGAGGGAGGGAGGGGTTTCCATTGTGAAGCAGGGTAGGGAATCCTCAGGCAAAAATCTGAAAATCCATCTCTTGTTCTTGAGGGTTGGAGTAGACCCCAGCCCTCCAACCCATTTTGAAAGCAGATGCCAAAAGATTCCTGGCAGGGATGCGAGGTTGGGAGTGGGGCTGGTGAGTCCCAAGGTAGCTGGGAATAGGCAGAGCAGGGCTTGGGCTCCCCATTCCCATTCCCAGCTGTCAGCAACATGCCTGGGATTTTGTGCTCCCTTCTGTTGACACCTGGGCCTCTCCAGTGCATCCAGAGAATTACAGAGCTCAGGGGAGCCCTCAGCACGAGGAGCTGCCTGTGGTACAGCCATGCCATGAAAGCCACAGGAGCCAGCAGAAAGCACCCGGAATTTCCCTGGGCCAGTGCTTACCAACCCACCTGGAAAGCTGCTGGGTGCCTCAGGGGTCCCAGAGCAGCCAGCAAGGCCCTTTTTGTCCCTTTTGGGGCCACTCTCTGCTCATACCCTGGGAAGAGCCTGGCCCAGGAGGAAGTGTGGGAGCTGTTGCTCACCGCAGACTGGTGTGGCCTGGGGTGCACGAGGGGACAGGCTTGGCTACTCAGGGCAGCCCAGCAGCTCCAGAACTAAATCCTCATCCCTCTGGCAGGTGTTTTTGGAGGAGCTGTGACCTCAGAGGGCTCTGGGTGCTGCCCATATCCACACCCAGGCTGTGTGTGTTGGGGTCACCCAGAGCACCAACACAGCCTTGGAGGTGCCAAATTTGGAAAAGATTGGACTGTTTTAATTTGTTTTCCTCACAACTTCAGCCCAGGGGCCAAGTCAGATTTTGGGATTTGAGACAAACCCAAAGGGAATGTTGAGTTCCCTTGGTTTCCTATTTGGGATAGGTGTCCCCACTGCCTCCAGTGCTGCTTGCCCTGGGTGGAGTCTTTTGTCTTGGTGAGGAGAAACTCCCCTGTGAGCACCTGCTCCTGTGGGAGGCCTCAGCCCAGCATCCAGGGTGGCCAGGGAAAACTAGAAACCCCCAGGATACATCCAGGGGGGCCTGGGAAAGCTGGAAACCCCCAGGATACCTCTGTGTCCATGCTGGAACAGCCTCTTGGAATGCACCTGGCTTCCCACAGGCTGCACATCCATGGTCCAGCACTGTGGGAATACCTCTGTGGGATGGTGGGGTGACATTTGGGGTTTGCCCGTGCCCCCTCGCCTCCTGGCAGCACAGGCACCGTCACTTTCCCCAAGAAGACAGCAGCAGATCCCAGAAGTTCTGTGCCTGTGAGGAACGTCTGGATCCGTGGTGTCTGTGTTAAAGGTGGTGCCGATGTCCTGTCTGTGTGGAGCTCTCCCAGGAAGGGTTGTGTGACTTTCTGGAAAATGTGGAATTGCCTCTCTTCTCTCCCACCAGGTGCAAAGCCTGGCCAGGTCACTCCTGTGCAGTGCCAAAGTCCTTGGGAGCAGGGAGTGAGTTCCCTGCAGGTAATGCCATGTTGTCCCTTCCCTTTCCATGTCACCAGCCACCTTTCCTGGGACAGAACCGCCCCAGTGCTGTCATGTGAAAATCCAGAGGGAGAAGGAAGAAGTCCAGAATGGGGGAAGAGGAGGCTGGGAAGGGGCAGGAAGTGAGGAGAACTCACTGTCTGCGTGGTAAGGAAAAGCCAGGGCTGGTTCCAGCTTTGCCCCTGGATGTTGGCACTCGGGGATGTTCCAGGCAGTGCCATTCCCAGGCTTCCTCTGGCCCGGAGCGAGTCCTGTGGGCAGCAGCATCCCCGGGAGGTTTGTCCACCCTTGGAGCCCGAGGTCTGGATGTGCTGCTGCTCCAGGCCAGGCTGAGGAGCTGCTGGTGCCCTCCAGCAGCAAAGGGCAGGGAGGGACAGCTCCTGGATCCTCTTGGGAAGCGCTTCCAGCCCCTTTGGAGCAGCCCTGGCACACACTGAGAGCACCCTGACACAGCCGAGGGCAGGGAGTGAGGCCTCTGACAAACCATGGGAGTTTGTCTCCAATCTTTGCAGGAAAATCGAGCCCCAGGACCTGCGCTGCCTGGGGCCAGGGAGAGCTGTGTCCTCTGGGGCAGGAGGAGGAGGGGAGGGAAGGGCTGCTCTGGGCTGGAGAAGGGTCCCTGGGATCTCCTGGTCCCTTCCAGGCCACCTCACCTGCACACGAGCTGGCTCCAGGTACTGTCCTGACTCATTCTGGGCATCTCCAGGGATATCCCAGCTCTGGGGGTCCTGCCTGCCTCCCTGCTGGCTCTTCCCCGTGGGGGACACGAGGACTGTTGGCAGGCCCAGAGTGCTGCATGTATTTCCCTCGTCCTCCAGCCTGGAAGTGCCTGGGCTGGGCAGAATTCCACACTGGATGGAAAACCGCTGGCCCAGGAATGGAGGGTGAGGAGCCCTGAGCCCCAGGGCCCCTGACACTGACAGCTGAGGTTGCAAGATGGGGACATCTCTCCTTTCTCCGTTTTTATTTATAAGCAGGTGTTTTCCTGGACAGCTGGGGGCTGGAAATGGTTTCATTCCTTTCCTGTTTCTATTTGGCTTTAAACAAATAAACAACACTGACTTGCTACCTACCGCCGCGGTGTGCTGTGCTGTTCGAGCTGCTCCCAAACCTCTGCCTTCACTCCTGGAAGGGCTTTGCTCTTCCCCGTGCCCGTGGGAGGGTGACGTGTCCCCGCCAGCGCCAGTCTGGCAGGGAGGGAGACGGTGACAGGATGGTGACAGGATCCCCGCTCTGCCCAAGCTGCCTCCTGGAGAAGCCCCCCCTTTTTGGGGGTCCTGGGTCACCCCTGTGCGTCCCCAGGGGGACACAGCCCGGGCGGGGCCAAGGCTGGGGCGGCCGAGGGGTTCGGGCGGGAGCCGCTGCGGGGTGTCCGTGGGGAGAGCGGGGTGTCCGTGGGGCGTTCCCGGGGGCACGGCCGGGGCTCCCGGTGCCGCCGGCGCTGCCGGGGCTGTCCCCGCTCCCGGAGGGTCCCACCCCCGCGGGCCCCGCGCTGCCTCTGGGCGGGGGCGCGCAGGGACCCGGGGCCGCCGCGCCGCCGCCTCCCCGCCGCGCCCG
>VWZP01007200.1:59051-111612 GCA_013396995.1 Dicaeum eximium
AGCTCCTGCCTCAGCTCCTGCCTCAGCTCCCGCCCGAGCTCCTGCCTCAGCTCCTGCCTCAGCTCCTGCCTCAGCTCCTGCCTCAGCTCCTGCCTCAGCTCCAGCCCGAGCTCCTGCCTCAGCTCCTGCCTCAGCTCCAGCCTGAGCTCCCACCTGAGCTCCAGCCTGAGCTCCCGCCTGAGCTCCAGCCTGAACTCCTGCCTCAGCTCCAGCCTGAGCTCCTGCCTCAGCTCCTGCCTGAGCTCCTGCCTGAGCTCCAGCCTGAGCTCCTGCCTGAGCTCTCCCAGCTCAGTCCACACTGCTCCAACGTGTCCTGGCTGCAGCTCCTGCACTCCAGCCCCTGAGCTCACCCAAGGCAGGAGATTTGCCCCTTCTCAGTGCCCAGCCCTGAGCTGTGGGACAGAACACCGGGCCCCGCGTGGCACTGACTGGTCCCAGTGGGCTGGGAAGCTCCACGGTGGTTTCTATCCCAGTCCAGCTGGGATGGTGACTCCGTTCCCGCTCTCCAAACGAAGGCAGAGGCTCCATTTCCACGCCTCCCGAGCCCACAGCTCAGCAGCCTCGCTGGTGTTCGCTCCTCTCCAGGAGCACCCAGGGCAGCGGGACAATGTCCCTTCCCACGTGTCCCCACTGGACACTCCAACAGCCTGAGCGCCCTCACCTGCACGAGCAGTGCGAGCCAAACACACGCACAGCCCTCTGCTGCGGTGCAATCTCCCCAGTTAATTGCACTAATTACAGGGAAAGACCCGAAGGAGCCCCCCCGGAGGAGCTGAGTGCCAGCCGGTGAGCGGGGCTGTGGGGCCGGAGGGTTCCATCTCCGCTGGGGGAGAGCTGGGACTCAGAGTCAACCCCTGCCCCTGTAGGCGCTGCAGATCCTCCTTCCAGGGACCGCGGCAGGAGCACGGGGAGCAGCGGGAATGCGCGGGAGGACTGCGGGAAAAGGGCTCACGTGGGCACCACACAAACTTATCTGTTCCTTGCAGCAGGGACATGGAGGAGGAACAAAGCTGTTCCCAGATAATGAGGCGAGATAAGGAGAAGGGAGAACAATGACTGGGAGCTCTCCCTGCTCAGCACATCGCAGAAGTCACAGGGCTGGAGCAACCCCCAAAGTCATTTATGCTGTAGAAACCATTATTGATTTGTCAGGTTTCAGCTGAACTCTTGTCCAAACTGTGCATCCATGACACTTCCTGCTCTTCCAGGAATGGAGGGAGGGAACTGGCTCCCCAGAAGGGTATAGGAATTAAAAAAAAAAAAAAAAAAAAAAAACCAAAAAAACCCCAAACTTTTATTAAAGATCAGATTTATTGGTCAGACAGAATGGCTTTGCCCCTCACACTTTTTGTGTATCTATCACATGGAAAAAGGTAACTTAAAACCTAAAATGTGACATTTTGGCCTAGGGGTCATGGGAAATCACCCCAAGGCAAAGAAGGGAAAGCAGTGAAATCCAGCTGTCTGCAGGGCTGTCTCAGTGACTGCCCTGGGGTGAAGTGCCAGCCCAGCCCCTCTCCTGCAGGTTTGGGCACATTCCTCCACCTCTCCCCAGTACTTACACTGATTCCATTAACCCAGGATAAAAGGTGTAAGTTAAAACTTAACCTCAATTTAAACAGAACTGACACAGCTCTGGTTTGCACCAGGAAGTTTACAAGGGCAAATCACAATAACACCATTTTAAATCAGTAAAAAGATCCATGCAGGACTGGAGCTTTTGTTTCCCAAACTGGTTTTACCTGTCAGTGCTACCTGGGCTTAAGGTAAAGCCTCACTCCTCCTTTCCACCTGAACAGCACCTCCTGCCCTTCACCTGGAGCTTCCCCACAGCTTTGGGGCTCAACACCCAGGCAAGGCACTTCACCCCTTCTGTTCCATGATCAATTCCCAGCTTGGAAGCAAGGACAGCACTGAAAACTGTCCAGGTGCTGTGGAAGGATATGATCCAGCCAAGAACAGACCTGACAACCTGAGCCAGCCCTTTGTCCCAGTGAACAGCGGTCAGCTCACCCCAAAAGGCTCAGGATCAAAAGTCCACAGACAGATGTACACATACAATTAGAAACATTTAATCCAGGATTTTAAAGAATTAAAAAAATAATTTATTCTAAAATAATTTTGATGTGTGTGTGCCCTGCTGAGTTCCCAAGCATCCAGCCTGACCTAGGGAACCTTCCCCTCCCTCTCTCCATCCCAGTCCCTCTCCCAGCCACCCTAACCTTTTGTGATGGTCCTGCTGTCCTGTTCCCAGGCACATTCCAGTGCACTCTCTCCAAGGAAAACAAGAACAAGCAGCTCAATGCCAGGATAGACATTTCAAACATGTGGCTCAGCACATGCTTTTTCCAAGCCCTTGGTGATTTTTTCCCCTCTTTGGGTAGGCAGAAACCCCTCAGAGAGCTCCTGCCCCTTCAGTGTCCCACTCTGGCTTCCTGACCAAGATGGGACGTGCAGCATCTTTCCCACAAGCAGCAGGAATATTTTTGTTTACCCTGCCGTGCTCCCTTTGCCTCCTCAGCCTCTCCACTCCACCAGGCTGGACCTCTGGACATGTCCAGAGCGACACATTCCAGCGGGGTGCTCCAGGGCAGCCCCGCTCTGTTTGGGCTCACATCCCCAGGGCTTTCTGCAGCCCACACCAGCTTTTGGGTGCTTGTCCCACATGGATTTTCCTTTGCCTGTGGCCCTGGCTGGCCAGGAGTGCCCTAGATGCTGTCGTAGGGCACTGCCAGGCCGATGTTGTAGCTGTACCCTGTCACCTCGTCGTAGGAGGAGCGGCAGATGGGGAGGACGCTGTCCACAGCCAGCTGGTCCACAGAGAAGTCGTAGCAATAAATGACCCCTCGGTACCTGTGTGCAAAACAACCAGGACACACCATTTCAGCTCAGTGGGAAAGCAAACACAGGTAGGAATCACTATAAAAATCATCTGAATTGAAGAAGGCAATGCTGCAGGAGCTGGACAAAATCCCTCATCTCTTCTGTGGGAGGTGAGCACTTTGAACAGGGAAAGCTCCCTCCTGCCCCCTCCCAGGGACCCAGGAAGCTGGGAAGGAAGGGCTGGTGAATCATTCCCTCCAGCCCTGCAGCAACTGACTGTCATCTGCTGAAACATCTCCAGGCTCTCCAGCACGGGGGAAGATAAATACATTGGTATTTGATAGTTCAATTAGCACTAACAGCCATTTGAGATGCAAATACCAAAACCTGCAGCTTAAATGCCAGTAGTTTTCCTTTAGGAGGAGACAGCATTACTAATATTTCAAGCATGAAGAGGGCTGCATTCCCTGCCTGGCTTCAGTGGACTTTATGTTCCCCTACTGAGAAAAAAAAAAGCTTATTTTTGTGCTCAAGCAAATCAACAGCCAATTCATCACTTGTTTTATAAACCTTACTCTTAAACTTTTTTTTTTTTTTNGTTTTAAATTTTTTTTTTTTTTTTTTTTTTTTTTTGCTGCTATATCCTGTCTGTAAGTGCTCTGGGTGATGACTCAGGTGCTCAGGGCGCTATTTAAAAACAAAGCAGATTGCTGAGGGCTGGTTTCTCACTTGCGGTGCAAGCTGGGGTCATCGTCGGTGATGCTGGAGCCTCGGGGGTTCTTCTCCTCGGGAATGTTGGCAGTGATCAGGCTGTGGGAATTGAACCACACGTGGCGGACTGGATGTCTGGAAAACAACCCAGAGCACGGGGTGAGGGGCCACCTGCACTGGACTCCCAAAATCCGAGTGCTGGGAAAGGATGGCTCTGGATTAAACACGGAGTGATTGAAATCAGCGCCCTCCCCATGGCCAGAGGCTGGGAACCTGCACTTCTGGCTCTTCCAGCCTGGAGCACATCCCACATCTTCTATCCCCATCTAGTGGGCTCTTCCCAGAACACACGAGGAGGCCAGAAAATACTGCTGGGAAGCTGGCAGAGCACGGGCTGTGAGGGATGGATGCGGGCTGGGCTGGGCTGGGCTGGCTGCCTAGGGACTGCAGCACTCCGGGGAAGGGCAGGATGCTTCCCGAAAAGAAGGGGAAGGACACTCCACACACCCATGCACTGAGCTGGTTTAGAAATGCACGATAAGGCACAAGCTAAGAGCCATGGAGTGGGGAGGGACCCACAGGGATCACTGATCCAGCCCCTGTCCCTGCCCAGACCCCCCACCAACCCCACCCTGAGCATCCCTGGCAGCGCTGTCCAAACGCTCCTGGAGCTCTGGCAGCCTCGGGGCCGTGCCCATTCCCTGGGGAGCCTGGGCAGTGCCAGCACCCTCTGGGGGAGGAACCTTTCCCTGAGCTCCACCTGAGCCTGCCCTGGCCCAGCTCCAGCCATTTCCTGGGTCCTGTCCCTGTCCCAGAGCAGAGATTGGAGCTGCCCTCGGGAGGAGCTGCAGCCCCTGGTGAGCTCTGAGCTCAGGGTCCTCTGCTCCAGCTGAACATCCCAAGTGCCCTCAGCCCCTCCAGACCCTTCCCCATCCTCGTGTCCCTCCTTTGGACACTCAAGTCAGGTCCTCATTCCTTTCCCTCTCACTGGTGAATAACTGAGCCCAAACCCCCAACAGCACTTTCTGTTCAAGCAGGAGTCACTTCTCTCCTCAGATGAGGATTGCTCATCTCCACAGCCCAAATGTGTCTCCTGTCACCTCCCTCAGCTCCTGCTCCTGTCTTCCATTCTTGGCACAGGGCTGAAGGCAGAGATAACAGCACACACCTTATCTAGGAAAGCCTTTTGATTGAAGTGATCCCTTCTGATTACTCTATAGATTAAACACTGTTTTCTGCATGTTTAATCTAATGGTTTCACTTGGTGTACATCCCTGAGCTCAGCCCTGCCCTGCCTGCCCTCCTCCTGGAGCAGCACTAATGAGCATGCCAAGGAGACAATCAATGGAATATTGTCCTTAATGCATCAGACACATCACAACAGGCTTTATCATTCCCAGGGTCAACACAGAAAGTGATACCTGCTATTAATCAATGACAACTCCAGCTTGAACTTCCCTGGCTGTAAATACCTCATCTAGCTCCTCTTTGGGGAAGATGCATTAAAAATAATAATAAAAAAGAGAAATCAGGATTTATCTGTTCATTTTATGGATCTCACTCAAACTTACAAGGGGCTAAATCCTCGAGTCTTTATCCAGACAAAGTCTGGGAATTGTGCTTTGATCAGGAAATCTTCACTTAGCCGTACAAAGTGTCAGCTCCAGGATGCTGATCTCTGCTTGTACGTTCAGTACTGTGCTCCTTGTGCTCAGTACAAACCGGTACTTCAATATTTTAATGAGTTCAAATGCTTTGATCCTCACCATTAAGGGAACGTGTGGATGAGGTGAACAGAAGCACAGGGACTGTGATGGATACACTGGCTGGAGACAGCCAGAACCAGCCCCTCTCAAAACAGCCAGTCCAGCACTTTAAACCCAAGGTTCCACAACTAAACAGAGGTTGGGGATGGGGCACGGAGGAGTCACTGAACTTCATGGAAAATCCAGGGGGAACAACTTCCCTGCTCCCCAACCCCGACTGAAGCACTGAGTTAACAAGTGGCCATGACAGCTCCAGCGCCCCCTCCGAAACACACAGGGCTCCGGGTGTGAGGCAACCTCACGGAAACCACGCGGAGCTCCCAAAACCCCCTCACAGCCCCACCCTCCCCGCAGCCGTGCCGAGCCCAGGTTACCTGGCGTGCATCTCCCAGAGCTTGGTGGCCATGCGCTGGTCCCAGACGCAGAGCAGCCCGTCCTCGCCGCCGCTCACCACCTTCCACTCGTCCATGCGCACGGCGCACACGCCCAGCTGGTGGCCCAGCAGCGAGCAGGCGGCCGCGCCCCGCCGCAGGTCGAACACCCGCACCCTGGGGGGACACGGGAAGGACAGCTCGGGACGTGCAGCCCGTGGGTGCTGACAGCACACGGCTGCGGGGTTATGCAAATCTGCTCCACGGATGGGAAATCAGTAAGGGAAACCATCCTCCTCACCGTGGAATTGGCACCCTGACTTCTGCTAGCAAAGCTCTTTTTCAGGCAGGTTTCTCCCACCATACAGGACCTCTCCGGGTCTCTACAGGTTCTAGGAGCTAAAAAGGGCTCTGGGGCCCAGCACAGGAGGGACCTGGAGCCAGTCTAGGAGAGCCCATGGAGATGCTCCAAGGGCTGGAGCCCCTCTGCTCTGGAGCCAGGCTGGGAGAGCTCGGAGAGCTCACCTGGAGAGGAGAAGGCTCCAGGGAGAGCTCAGAGCCCCTTGCAGGGCCTAAAGGGGCTCCAGGAGAGCTGGAGAGGGACTGGGGACAAGGGATGGAGGGACAGGACACAGGGAATGGCTTCCCACTGCCAGAGGGCAGGGATGGATGGGATATTGGGAAGGAATTGTTCCCTGGGAGGGTGGGCAGGCCCTGGCACAGGGTGCCCAGAGCAGCTGTGGCTGCCTCTGGATCCCTGGCAGTGCCCAAGGCCAGGCTGGACAGGGCTTGGAGCAGCCTGGGACAGTGGAAGGTGTCCCTGCCCACGGCAGGAGGTGGCTCTGGATGGGCTTTGAGGTCCCTCCCCAACCACTCCATGATCCTATGAGTTACGATAGAAAATAAAAGTGCAATTTGGAGAAGGCGCCTCCCAAATCATCAGCAATGCCATGAGGCATAAATCACTCATTTTGAACACACAGCTAACACATCCCACCCCCTGGTACAAACCAACATCCACTGTGGACCAGGGGTGATAATTATTACCAGGATCAAGGAAAGAATTATTATTGCAAACATTTTAGAGGTGATTGTATGTGTGGCAATTCAAAAGACACAGAACTACAGGTTCATACCCTTGACTTAATCTGCTTTGACTTCAAAAATGCAACTGTCTATGGGCAGTTTTTAGGTACATCTGATTTTTGGACATTATTGACCACTCAGAAAAAACATTTTGAAGAGAAATTAATTGAAGACTCAGCCAGAAGCAGAACTACAGACAAAGACCTTAGGATTCCAAGCACTGCCACAAGGTCACAATACCAGTTAGAGCTAATGGTGGTAAGTTTTAAACCCAGCTCATATCACAAAGGAGTGTGGGGTTTGATCCTTATTTATCAAGATTAAGAGATAAAACAAAGTACATACATAAACAAAAAATGCAGCAAGTAAAAACAGAAGGAAAGGGGAAATACTGATCTCAGATTTGAGAAGAAGCCAGGGCAAGTTCCTCCCAGCTGATGGCTATCAGGAACAAACCCATCAGGTACACATTAATTCCAGAAAAAGCCAAAACACACTTGTTCCAACACATTAACTGTACTTCATTCCATACCCCTGCTATGATCCTAATGGTGCTGCAAGTCCTTCCTCTCCCCTGCTCCAGCAGAGATTGCATCATATGATTTTACAAATAACACATTTCAGGGACTGAGAGACAAGGCAGCAGAGCAGGCCAGAGCTCCAGCAGAGCAGCATCCATCTGACAAGGAGGAAAACATGCTGGAGCAGGGCAAGGAGCTGTGTGGAACAACCCATCCCACATCCTGAGGGAGGCAAGGATTTCTCACTTCCCCCAGCTCCAGCAGAGAGGAGCTCTGGCTGCAGCCCGGGGCTGTGCTCTGGGAGAGGATGGGCTGTTTGGAAGGGCTCACTCCTGGAGCTCTCCCCAGCCTCCTGTGTGTGTTCTCACAGCAACCAAAGCTGCTCCTGTTTGGAAAGCACAGCTGGAAGCCAAGATCCCAGTGAGCCCTGCTTATCCCATGAGGAAGCACCCAGCTTTCAGGCAGGTGCCCATGCTGGCACACCCCTGGGAGAACCAGAGGCACACTTGGCTGCTCAGATGTGCCTTAAGGAAAAAAGGAACAGCGTTTTGCCAACGCCACGTGATGCTGTAACACAGGCCTGGCCCAGCATGCCCTGCCTGGACAGCTGGGCTCAGTGGGAGCACTTCAGACTCATCCCAGCTCCAGGGAGGTGTTCTCCAGGCCAGGCTTGGGCCCTCCTGTCAGACTGCCTTGGGAGTGAGCTGCCTGGCCTTCAGGACAGCCTGGAATACGTTTGGATCCACACCTTTTTGGGTTTGCCATATGTTTGCTTTCCCAACGCTCCTCTCCATCCCAGCTTCCACCAAGGAAAAGCAGGATCAGCACACACTCCCTGCTAGGAGGCCTCTTGCCAGAGCAGAGCACAGCTCAGGAATCAAATCAATCAGCAGTGCTTCAGCAGGAATTTCAGATGGAAAGACAGATTTTACAGGTCCTACCAAAACTATTTCATGAGTATTACTTTTCAAAATCATGGTTCTGAGTAAAAGAAGGGCAGATACAAGTGAAATTGGGAAATGGCTGTATTTAATTCAAGCAGTAAGTGTTCCCTCTGGTCAGCAGCAGCCTGAGCTCCTATGGAAAGGTCCCTGTTTCATAAACTCACTCCATAATATGGCCATGGAGATTCCAGTCTCATTCCACATGTGGATGCTCAGCACCTTCCTGCAGCATCACAGGAGGATCTGACCTCTGAGATACTCTGCTCCTGCCTCCTGGATGCCAAACTTATCTTCCCAACTATTAATCCCTAACTCCTTGCTGTTCTAGTGACATCCAACCCCTTGAACTCAGTCAGTGCTAAAGCTGAAAACCCCTAAAGCTCTCTGGAGGGGAAGGGCACAGACATCCACTCTGCTATAAAGGGGAGAGATACCAACTCCAGCTCCTCTCCTGTAATCGTGCACGAGATCAAAACTGGAGGTAACTTTACTGGGGTGCTTTGGAAAATCAATTATCTGCTTTTAGAGGGAAAAAACCTCCTAGGGATTCAATTCCACTTGTCAAACTTCAGCTATTTCCTTTATCCTCCTTGCTGAGAAAGTGTGAGGCTTGCTCACACTCCCTATTCTCTGGGAAGGAAAAAAAAAAAAGCTGTTTGACAAAATAATCATTTTTGCAAGCTGCTGCACTGGCGGGACAGAGGTCTGGGATTTGGCAGAGGGAAGTGCCCGCCTTCCAATCTGATCCCAGCACCAGAGCAGAGCACCACCTGCAGCCTGGTGCCCAGTGTGGAAAGGAGGAGGGAAGGAAGCAGGAGCCATTAGATACTGGCTCCTGGCCATCCCACATCTCCTTTGGTGCACTGGATCAGACCCCACAAACGACTGGCCAAAAAAAGGAAATCTAAAAATTGGACTCAAAGGGTCTTTTTAAGCACTTTAATCCTTTCGCACTGCCTGCTCCCAGCGCGGCCATTCCTGGCAGCAGACACTGAGCTGGGAAAATCCTACTCCCCAAGCCAAGGAGTTAAAGAGAAAGCTGCTAATCAGCTAAATAGAAGCTGGAATCTGTTCATATGAAAGTCTCTTTTTTTCTCTGTCACCTGAGGGACATCACAGTGTTCCGAAATACACTTTTGACATCATTTGGCAGCCGAGCCCATCTCATCCTCCATGATTCATCCCTTAGGTTATTTTTTTAATATCAGAAAGTGAGCTTTTAAATGCCAAACTCATTTTGCGGGTGGCGGTGGGGAAGTGGAAGATATTCCAAGTGGTCTCGCTGGGCTGTGCACCAACTGTGTCCACCAAATGGCTCGGAAAGCTCCTCTTCCCATGGAGCTTCCCAGACAAAGCACACTGACAGCCACATCCAACTATTACCTAATAGTTTGTTCCTCAACTTCATGGAAACACCAGAGGAGAAACCAATTCCAGCAGGGCCAGATGTAGGACAGGGAGCTGGAGCTGGGAGATGGGCTCTGGGGAACACCTACCTTCTATCCTTGTTGCCTGCCACCAGCATGTTGGGAGGGCTGCTGTGGAGGTTGACACATGAGAAGTCACCCATGGAGTTGCCCACCTTGGTCACACACTGGTTTGTTTCCAGGTTGTAAAGGAGGATCTGGCAGAGAGAGAATAAAACACCACGTAAATTCAGCAGGAGCACCACGACAATGTTTTGCTGCAGCACAAAGCAGAGCTGTGACCACCAGGGGTGTTCTGCAGGGCTTCTTTCCTGATGTGTAAAACAGAACCAAGAGCCAGATCTACCCATGTGAAGAAAGGCAATGACACCCTCAGAAATAAGGAATTCAGGTCTCCCAACGGGATCCAGCAAGAAGCAGGGATGCACTGTCCCCAGAATGGCCAGGCACAGCTCTCAGGCAAACCACAAAGGTGAAACCTTTAGGGTTACAGGAAAAGAGAAGTTTCCTCATCCATTTTAGCTTTTGAGAGAGCAGTAAAACGGCACCAGCCCTGAGGAGGTTTGGACAGATGGACAGTGAGAGGCAGAGCTGGCCAAGTGCAGCAGGAACTGCAGGGCTGAGCTGACCACAGCCCTGCTGAGAGCCTGGGTGCCCTCACACACACACACACATACACACACACACACACACAGAGAAATGTCACATCTGAAGTGGCAGCTCAGATGGGAAAGGCAGAAAAACAACTCTGATTTTAGGCAGCATCTGAGATGATTCAACCAGAGCCTGGATGAGAAGCACGAGTTGTTCCCCGGCCGTTCCCACTCCTCTCCTCAATCAGTTTAATCACGTTTGTTGTCCTTCCTGTGGGGCCAGATCAGATCTGTCTATTTGGGCCTTTCAATTTAGGAGAACAAGTATTTTTAGAAACAGAAAAATGTACTGGTCAAAGCCCAGTGGAGCTCAGTGCTGCACCTGGCCTTATATAACTTCATAAACATGATTCAATTTCATGGTGATGCTTGTTTAAATGAAAAGAAACCTTGTGACCATGAAGAAGTTAATGGTATTTAAAACACCAGAAAAACCCCACAGCTTCCATGGCAACATCGGCATGGCCATGTCAACGTCACATCAATATTCTTTACTTCTCATTTGCTGATTATAGCCACGTGCAGCTCAATAAATATTGCCCCACCTGGATGTATTATTTCAACATTTGCCAGAACAGCAGCACTGATGCTGCCTGGCCTTTTATTTCCTATCTGTGCCATTTCAGAGATCTGAAAGGTGAATTAAGAGAGCAGGAGAGGATCATTTTGTGATGGAGGCCTCTGGGCAACCAAAGCGAAGCTTTAAAGACCTCGAGGAACAGGGCAAAGAGAGGCAGAAAATTTGCACGTTTCCTCCACCTGCCTTTCTCCCAGGTAATGATCAGGAAAATTCAGACATATTTCAGCTCCCTATTAGGATCAACACATCCACATCCAACTTCCTTGGGTGTTCCTAAGAATTATAATCTCCCAATTAGTTTTTTGTGAAGCTGTCTCAAAAAACATGGCATTTTTCATCCTTAAGACCCAAAAAACCAAAGCAAGGTTGACCTTTGTTGGAAAACCTAGGACAAAGAAGTTAAATTTAAATTAAAATTAATTTAAAATTCCACTGCAGGGAAAAAGCTGCTACAAACTGCATGGAAATGCTAGCATTTGAGGTAAAAAACAGTTTACAGCCTGTTCTCACTTCAGCCCAGCTCCCAACAGCTCAGTAACCAAACCCACAGATAATGATGTTCTGGCAAAGGCTCCTCAAAGGGCTTTCAGTGCAAAGGAAATTAATATCTCTGCCTGACAACCCAAACTTCTCCTTGGAAAGTTTGGAACAAAAGACAAAGTCAATAAACTGCTGAATTCAGCTTAAGAACAAGAACTGATGGGGTCAGGAGTGATGTATTCCAGCTCCCAGTTGGGCCCTTCCCAGCTGGATGTTAAAACTCCAGAGGGGAGAGGGCCAAAAGCTGCTTTCTTAAAAGTCCCCTGGGGCTGATAGTTGCAGTGAACATCCATAAACTATTAATTTATCTAAATGACCAGGGCTCCCATCTCTGCTGTAAACACAGGACACATACATGAACATCCAGCCATGGCCATGAAAGGCTGGAATGAAAAATTGCTTCCATGTAGCACTGAAAGATTCCCATGTAACCTTTTCTATGTTACATTTGCTCCTGCCTGCAGCCCTGCGGCAAAGCTCACAGGTAACAGCAGCTGGAAAAATGACATTTCTCCTCACATAACTTGTAGGTGGCCAGCAATTTAAAGTGTTTGCATCTAAGAATCTGTAAAAAAAAAAAAAAGGGTTCACACCCACAAAAATGGAAGAAAATCTTCTATCATCTTCTCCTACCCCCTTCAATTCCTTCTCATGTCCATCTCTATTCTTTTAAAGATTGTTTACTTTAACCATCAAGAACAAGACTGATGGTTAAAATAAAATTTATTTAAAATTTTATCATGCACAAATGTCTTTTTAACCAATTAGTCCCATCATTGGAAGAGTCTCTGTGATTTTCAGTATTCACGTTTTGCCTATCTCAAAATTCAACCTGTCTTGAGCAATTTCATGACCTGCAAATGAATTTCAAACCCTTATCCTGAGCAATTGATAAGTAAAGAAGCTAAAAGCACTCAGAATGCTGAAGTCTGAACAATAATTTCCTGGAGACAGGGATTTAAAAGCACACTGATGACAATTCTGAAGTTGCTGGAACACCTCTGATGAGCTCTCCTGTAATATCCCAAGGCAAGAAGGATTTTCCTTACAAAGGCCAAGGAGAGAGAATGGAAATACCTGGTCAATAGGGACTTGAAATAAGGGCCTGTGTGTTAAAGGGCAGATAAAGCATAAGATCTCTGGGAGGTTTATAATCCTATAATGCACACTGCAAAGGGATTACCCTTTTAAAGGTATTTATAATCCTATAATGGACACCCAAGCCCAGTGACCTAATAGGTACCAAACTGAGGGAAGTGAACCAAGAGCATTTGGGTGTGAAATGAAGAACCCTGGTATAACACACTAACGAGCAGCCCTGGCCCCACTGGGACCTCAGGGAGGAAAAGCATTAAAGAGCCCGTGCAGCCGGCACCGGGATCCAACGCCCCAAATAAGAAGTGTCACCTATTAACATTGGCCAAATGAAAAGTCCAAGTCGTTGGCCAAGAGCCAGGCAATCTCCCTGAATGCTTAATAATTCAACAAGCCAGGAATAGCCAGAGCACCTCCAGCATTCTGTTTAGTTAAAGACCACAGAGATTAGCAAACACATTATCCATCTCCGAGGCGATCCTTTCCCTGTTACAAGTCCCTTAACGACCTTTACCATCCCTCCTTCTCTCTCTCTCTCTTTTAATAAGGCTGAGCAAATGGGACTTCATTTCAGCCCACTGCCACAGAGTAGGGGTATTAATTATTCATGCTCATAGTCTCCCCTTTGTTAAGGCAGTGCATTAGACTAATTCCCCTCTTTACTGGGCGACTTGGGCTCGGCTCAGCCTGTGGCCGTTCCTCCGGGAGGGATGCGCCGAGAGCCCGGCAAATTCATGAGCCCAGGCACAGGAAAAAAGGCAAAGTTACTGTTCTGCACAGAATTGCAGAGCGGTGGGGACAGGAAACTCTCTTTAAATGCTGTCCAAGAACTGGTGAAAGATGCCTGAAATTAATTCCCAAAGAATTAAAGGCTCTGGAGCCAAAAGAGCTGAGCTGTGAGCTTTGTTACATCTCGCAGCTAAGTGAGGTCAAGCGTGGTCGATGCACTCTGCTTGAGACACTTCCAAGGAAAACCAAGGAACTGAAGGAAATGCTGCTGATGGAACTCTTCCATGCGTGGCCAAAACCCCAGCAGGTGTTTTGGGATGCTGTGTTGTTGGAGATGTCTTTTTTGGACGGAATATTAAAACAACAAATCCCTGAGCTCTTGTTATCAAAGAGCCTGTGGTACTTTCAACAAGAGCTGGGGTGTCCATCCCACTGTCCTGGATGGCAGCCAGCACATGCCTGCTCTGGGAAGAGCTGCTTTCCCTTTCCCTTCCCAGCCCATTCCTGCCTCCTGCCCACAGGAACAGCGTGGGGCAGTGGAGACCGAGCCGTGTCTCAGAACTGGGTGAATCCCTCTGTGTGTTGGTTCTTATTATTCTTATTCTCTGGATTTGCTTCTTATTTAGATGCAGTATTGGAGGGAGGGTCGTAAGTATCAGCAAAAAGCCCACTGTAAAACCACACTCAAACCCTACATCCTTCTCCTCACTGAACAACACACAGGATCCACTACAGAACCACTTTTTCAGAAAGAACCATCCAGGATTGAGGTTTCTGTCACTTCAAATAAAATAAAACCACCCTGAGTTGCTCAGAGTGGCAGAGGATCAAGCAGCAAACCTGAGAACAGAATTTACTTTTATTTTCAGATTATATTTCTCCCCTTTGCTTCTGTCTAGCCCTCTGCCAACTGGAAAAAACATTGCCCAAATACACACAAATATTGCCAATGAAAAAGGGGTTGTGAAATTCCAAGTCCACCATAAATAAAAAGGGATCTGGTTTCTGCTCAGGTCAAACCCACCCAATCCAGAAGGTACCTGCAAAAGCAGGAATATGCATTTGTGGGGGAACTCATCAAATTAAGTACAACATATGGTACACACTGCTGCAAGTTTGGATTTTATTTCTAAAGTGATGTGGAAAACAAGAGTATTTTTAAAGTTTACAAGCCCCAGGGGGACAGTTTCCCAGAGCAATTGTATTGGATTGCCTACTGTAAATATGGCACATAACACTGCAACAACAACAACAAAAACAATCAGACTGTTAACAAATGCAAGGTCAGCACGCTGATACTTGTGCACACAGATAAGTGTTCTGGCTCCATAAATTTCAAGATGAGCTAAGATTTAAAAGGAGCAGCTGAAGGAGACAGACAGACAATCAGAGAGGAAGAAAAAGAGTAAATCAAACACAAAACAGCCAGTTAAAATAAATAAATAAATAAATAAGCAGTTAATATCCATGAATAATGGATGTTTGATTTAAAAGCAGTTTACTCCAATATGATGTAATTTTTGACAATCAGCCAGAGAGACTATTTTTCAAGTTCTTGCCAGATATAAGTCATTGTGGGGAGCTGGGAACACGAGTGCTTCTCTGAGCATGTGGAAAATTGACTTTCATGCCATCCTAAAGGTGACTTTTCCTGGCAGACGCGTGCGCCGGGCGATGCCTGAAAACCCAAAACCAGCAGAGCCCGCACAGCTCCCAGCAAATCCAGCAGGAAAAGCAGCTCCCTGCTCCTCCCCACCCAACACCTGCTGCACCAAGTCACACACAGAGCTAAAGACAAGTGGAGTTTGCTTTTCCCTTTGAAGTTTCCCTGTGCCTGGAGTTACAGAGCGAGGCTTCAGGCTGGTGGCAAGAAGGGGAGCCAAGCGTTGTGCTGGCGCTGCCAACGCACCTGCAGCCCTGGGCACTGCCAGCCCCCGGGGCTCTGCCAGCCTGGGATGGGCTGGGATGTGGGCAGATGTCTGCTAGGACTGCAATGGGGTCACCAGGCTCGTTTGACTCGTGGCTGGAGCCTGGGCTAACAGTTCCAGGGCCCCTGGGGAGGATGTTGTGTTTACCCACCGAACCACCCACACACTCAGAAAACCCCACTAGCCCAGGGACAGGCTCTCCCTAACCTGAAGGAAACCTTCTCCCATGGAGAAGGGAGGCAAGGTGAACCTTAAAAACCAAATTAAACTCCTTGGTTTCATCAGCTGGAACATTTGTGGCACAGCCCAGCAGCTGTATTTTCCAAACCTGAGGCACCCACCTAAGCCGCCCTGCCAATTTTGAGGCACTCACACTATAGCACAAACAGGGGGGAAAAAGCAGAATGTCCTCAGTGTCAGCCAATAGAAAGGGATTTTTTTTTCTTTTTTTTTTTAGTATTTTATTTATTTCAAGTTGCAAAACTATTCCAGGTCACTTAGAGTGTTTGATCAGTAAATCACGCAAAATTTAGACAAGGAAAAGTTCTGAACTCTCTGCTGGTCTCTTTTTCTTGCAATAGTTCAATTCCTTAGAATGTTCTGCCTGTCTGACATGGTACCAAAGAGTTTATAAAGGTATTTAAAACACCTTTCAACACCTCCAAAGATCTGCTAACACCCTGCAGTCCTGCAGCTCCTCAAAGAGACATTTGGGCAAGTTCCATCTGCTCAGTGACCAGCAAGCCCTGCCCTTCTACTGGTATGAAAACAAGAGTTCATAAAGATGAATTTGTTGAAAACTGGGCTCTTTACAAGGGTCATGGAGGCCAACAGAAGTGAAAAGCCCCACATTTTTAAACAAGAAAAACTAAGATTAAACAAATTGAAGTCTTTGGAACTCCATGAGAGCTGGAGACATTCAACACCAGAAAACACAATGCAGCTTCGCAGTTAGAAGGATTTTAGTTAAAATCAGGTGTAAGTAAGGTGTAAAAGCTCACATAAAGCAGCCATGACCTAAATATATCATCCAAAAATGACTGTAAAGTATGAAACTCAATTTAAAGGATTATTTACTGTTGTCCAAAGAAGCTGTGGCTGCCTCTGGATCCCTGGAAGTGCCCAAGGCCAGGCTGGATGGGGCTTGGAGCAGCCTGGGACAGTGGAAGGTGTCCCTGCCATGGCAGGGGTGGCACTGGATGGCCTTTAAGGTCCCTTCCAACCCAAACCACTCTGGGATTCCATGGTTAAAAATTTGTTTCCACTCACTATGAGTTCACAACACTGCTTAATTCCACTGGATACAATAACATTTTAAAGCAGCTGAAGAATTCCATGGAAACATGAAATCCAGGAGCAAACCCAGGCAGTGTTTCAATGGCTGCTGAGAGGAGCCAGGTGAGGTTGAACACCTTTCCTCAAGCAGAAGCCAATCAGCAGCTCCAAAGAGCTGCAGAAGCGACAGCATTAACAAGCAGCACCCAAGAGAGCTGATCTCAGCACATCCAGCCTCCTGCCTCTGAGCTGGAAGCTGTAAAATCATCCCTTCCCTCCTCTCTTCCCCATCCACCAGTCCTGGAATCAGGTTCACGTTTGTGCACAAAGCAACCAAACCCACAACTGAACTGTGCCTGACAGTATCTGTAATAAAAATTCTCATGCATGCTGTATGAAGCTTCTTTGGTAGAAAAACCCCCAAATCCTCCTTTGTTCATTATCTCATATCCTCAAGAACTGCTGAATATGTTAAAATTTTTGAAGAGAATTTGAAATACAGGACAAAGTTGTGTTTTAGGGTTTTCCCCCTCATCTCAGGAGAATAAACACCTCTAAATTTCATAGAAATAATCCACAAAGCTCACCTGAGAAGGAGACCAGACTTACCTGACAGCAGATTCAGGGAAGGTTATAAAGGCACCAGCTATGAGAAAAGCTCCAGCCAGATCCAGATTGCATCAAAAACCAGATAAACTCAAGCCTAACATTTATCCTGCTGCCTCCTTACGAGGTTTAGATCCTGACATGAAGAGGACCAAAGCCAATCTGTGCATTTAATCTCCCCCATGGTGTTTAAACCCAAAACTCCCACAGGTGAATGCCCAGCCTTGGTAGTGCTGCAGCAGCTCTGTGATCACAGGGCTCCCAACTGCTTGACACTGGGGATGTGTCACTGGCCTGACATCATCCCTCCAGGAATGTCCCCTGGATGCCCTGGAAATAAGGATTTCCTCCATGGGTCATTATCTGGGTTATTTAATTAGCCCTAGACAAGATTAGATGGGAACTCAGATCTCAGAATTTGGACTTTAAGGGATTTCACGTTGAGCTAACAGAGCTGAAACAAAACCTTTCACAGCTTAACTTAAAAAAAAAGTTCCAGGAGCACTAAAACAAAAGAACTTTCAAGTAGCAGCATCATATTTGGGCTGTCTGGTGCTACTGAAGTGCAAGCTGAACTTCTCAGGGATGAAGCATTTCTGTTCTCCCCTCCCTCCTGCACGGGTGTCTCTCATCTGACAGGAGCCAAGTCTAGGCCACGGATTTGATGTTTTTCTCCTCTCCAACATAAAAGTTCCCACAAAATTTATGCCTCAGATCTCAGCTCTGCTGTCAAACGTGGCTAAAATTAGAAAATGATTAAAAAAAAAAAAAAAAGAGAGAGGGAGGAAAAATATGGTTTCCCTAAGTGTTTTCATCAGGAAGCAGGTTATTAGGCAGGGATTGCAAGAAGGAAAATAATAACCCAGAGGAAAACAAAGAAAACCCCAAACTGGGGAGAAACACAGGCAGCAGCCAACAGGGCTGGAATGCTCCAGGATTCCACTTCCAGGCCGGAGAGCTCTCCCAAAGACAGATTGTCACCGTGTGCCCAGCGTAATCAGGCACTGCAAAGTCCCTTCACGTCTGCGCGAGGCCGCTAATTATCATAATAGACATTAGTAATTAATTTCCGGCGTGATGTCAGCTGGAGCAGCAGTGCCAAGGCAGTGTCCTTGTCACACCCCCGCCCGTCTGGGCCCATCTCCCTGATTAGGATGCACCAGGCTTAATACAATCTGCCAGCAAGAGCCAGGGAGCTTGGGACTAAATTAGGAAAGATGTCCGGCTTTGCTGAGCGGCATTCGAGGCCTGGGGAGGTTTCTCTGCTCTTTATGAGGCACAAAAGTGATCACTGGGTAATGCCCCCAAATGAGGCAATTTTACCTCCTGAGCTCCCATCTCTGGAGGGAAAAGGGCTGGATTAGGCCAGCAAAGGAATTAATAAAGACAGCACAACTTGCAGCATCTCAGCCCTCGAGGTATTTATGGTGAACAGGGGTTTTAAGGAGAATGAGATGCAGCTGGACACGTTTATTCCTTACAGAGGAAATCCTAAACAGAGCTTTCCCATCCCAGTCACTTGCCAAGGAAAATCCTGCATTTTTACACTACAGACCACAGATCCTTTCTCCTGGGTGCTCCACTCCTGCTCCCTTCTCCAGCTGCCTGAGCACCCTCCTTCCCTCACTGCTGACAGTCTGAAACGTAACACAAAAATGGAATTAAACCAGGGAATGGAAAAGGGAGGCAAGATGCAGGAAAGGGACAGGAACTCTTCCCAAGGCATCTGGAAACACCAAAATCTCTTCACAGTTTGGCTAAATACTCAAGAGCACAGCACAAAAAACACCCTCCTTCTAAGGGTGCTCATTTGCCTGACACTGTTCAGGATCCCTCACCAGAAAGGCTGAGGGATGGTTTGGGATTTTGGGTTGTTTACTGGGGTTTTTAGGTGGGTTTTTTGAGATGAGTACCCCCTGATGCCACTGATGCAGCATAAACCAAGCTGAGCCTTGCTGAGCAGCAGAGGTTGCAAAGGGAACCCAGCTGGCTGAATAATAATCCCTCACTTCAGCCCATAGGAGAACACAAAGAAGCATCAGACTATTGCACCGAATTGTCTTCTCTCTCCTGTCAAAACCCATAGAGCAGGGAAAGAAGTCCTCAGCATGAACTCTTTTTTCCTTAATTACAAAGGAATAAAGATCTTCTCAGAAAATAATGACAATACCTGGTTGGGCTCATTCAATAGCCAGCCAAAGGTTTTGATGCCAAAGGCTGCTTCGTGAGCAGCCACGTCGAGGCAGGTGACAGGTTGACCATAGACAGAGTGGAGGATTTTGCCAGGATCTTCTGCTTTCAGGAGATAGACAATGTCCTCTGCAGCTGCCACTGCCACTGGGCTCCCTGTGACATCTGGAACCAGATTAAGGAAGTTGACCTAAAAAGAGCAGACTTTTTATTTTATTTCTTATTTTAATTTATTCTAATACAGTCAAAAATTCTTTTGCATGACTAGTGCCACATGCTGAACTGAACAAACTACTCACGTGTGTCCTGAATCATCTCAGTTATGGATTAATTCCACACAAAGACCAAGTATCAGGCTTATCTCTGAACTGTAAAACTGACTTAGCTTTGGAGGGGGGATTAATCAGGAGTGGTTTAAGTGATTTCACACCCTTTAACTACACAGCTTCCTCCTACAGGAGAGAGGCTGCAAGACTCAATTATTCCCCTTTTAAACAAATGCTGACACTCTTGAGACAAAATAAAACTTCAGAGAATGAGTTTTAATTACAACTCTCAAAACTTCAGTGACAGAAGGTGCAACCTAAAGAAGCTGTACGAGTAGTTACAGCTTCACAAGTGACACTATTAGGCTGCCTGCAATATCCTGCCTCAGAATTAATCAGATAGTGTGGATCTGGAATGAGACCTGGAGTTTCAGCTCCAATTCTACGTGAGAAAACTGATTTACAAAATGAGCCAACTTAGTTTACTGTTGACAAAAAAGAAAAAAAAAATTAAACCCAGCCAACCTCCGGCACCATATGGACTTGTGCTCATTTTCACTCCTAGTTGAAGCCAGCAGTTCACCCTTGCTCTTCAGGGATGGAAGACTCACCCCTTAACCTGCTCCAAAGTCAGAGCCTCGAGCTGGTAACGCCCTGACCTAGTTCAGGCTGTAAGACTTTTGTAAGAACCATCTTAACCCTACCAAAAATAATTAGTGGATCAGGAGCTCCTGGAAAGGAGCAGAGTAGCCTGGACACTCACCAATTTCTGGATTTCAAAGGTTGCTGGGGTTTGCCAGAATCCTCTGTCGTCAGGGCTCTCCACCTTGACCTGGAAGCCGGACGCCGTGGCCACCGCGGAGCCGCCGGGGGCCAGCGCCAAGGCCTGGAGGTGCTGGTTGTGCTGGAAGTGATGGATGGGCTCCTGCCCCAGCAGCAGGCTCCAAACACTGACAGTGCCTGCACGTGGGGAAATGGGCACAGTTAGCTCAGGCTGACACCACTTCCAACGAGCTTTAAACAGCTGCAAATCAGCCTGGTGGAACAAAGGAATATATGGTGAAGAGATGAGGGCAGGACACCTGAAGTTCAAGATGTTGGGGTTCCTCTGACCATGGGACAGGTTCACAGGAACATTTATGTGCTCTGGCCTGAAGCTGAAGGAAGGGACTCCTCCCTGTGAGGTGGGCAGGCCCTGGCACAGGGTGCCCAGAGCAGCTGTGTCTGTCCCTGGATCCCTGGCAGTGTCCAAGACCAGGCTGGACACTGGGCTTGGAGCAGCCTGGGACAGTGGAAGGTGTCTCTGTCCATGGCAGGGGGGGGTGGGATGAGCTTTAAGGTCCCTTCCAACTCAAACCCATCTGTGATTCTGTGATTGCAGGCTCTATTGCTCTGTACCTAACTCCTAATTTCTGACTGTCCACTAAGATTAGCAGCTACCTTGAGGAAGACTCTGACTTCTCTCCCATTTCCATGTCTGGAGATCAGATGTTAACAGACACCTGAAATTTTGCTCTATTATAGAGAGGCTCTCACTTACCCCAAAACCACTGAGGAAGAACCCACACTCCAATTTTAAGTCACTCTGCTGCATGATTCACAGAATCACAGAATATCCTGAGCTGGAATGGACCCACAAAGATCATCCAGTCCCACTCCTGTCCCTGCACAGACCCCCCACCACCCTGTGCATCCCTGGCAGCGCTGTCCAAACGCTCCTGGAGCTCTGGCAGCCTCGGGGCCGTGCCCATTCCCTGGGGAGCCTGGGCAGTGCCAGCACCCTCTGGGGGAGGAACCTTTCCCTGAGTTCCACCTAAGCCTCCCAACACAGCTCCAGCCATTCCCCGGGTCCTGCCCCTGGTCACCACAGAGAAAAGCTAAAGAATACAAATCCTAAAGAATAAAGGAGTGTAAGTCAAAAGAAAACGTATTTGTAATTGCATTTTTGCCGGCCTGGCTCCCCAGTTCTCTATTTAAAAGCATCATAATCTGAGTAAGAGCAACCTGAGGCAATCAGGAGGGAAGAGAAGGGAATTGGAGCCTACTGGGCCACCCTTGCACTGAATTAAGGAGAAGCAATCTTCCAATGTGACAGGCAGGGCTGGAGAAGCCTCCCTTCCAGAGGAGCACGTTAATGATGAAATGATTAATGGCAGCTCTTCCTTCAGAAGGAGACATAAAAGCCCTGACAGACAGCTGTGGATGGGCACCACTGCCAGTTTGCAAACACTCCTCCCCAGTCCCAGAGGAGGTGAAGCAAGAGTGTGGTAATGAAACTGCACATAGTGAAATGGTAGCTAAATGAGTTTAAATTGATTTATGGTAGCTTTTGTAAAGATTATTTGGTATCTGGAAAGTGCTACCGATGTGAAATAATGCAGATAATCCTTAAGATCTCTGTCTAATGGCACTCCCACTGAATATTTATATTCCTCACCATGGGAATGAGTACCATAATGGGGACCATTTTTGTTTTATTAGGGATGAATATTTAAATTAATCTGCTATTTGCCTAAACAATTAGCCGCCTCTGTTTGTTTACACAAAGCCAAAACTGCAATTAGGCTTCCATCAAAAAGATAAGTCCCGACTAAAACTGTCCCGACGGAGTCGTAAGGGCTCAGAGCAGAACTTCCCAAAATTACTTCTTAGCATAATGGTAATTATGGTAATTGCTTGAAAGGTAAATAACTGCTGAACTGGGTTTGCAAAACAGACTGGTTACACGCAGCTTAAAACCAGTTAACAAATCCAACTGGGCAGCACAGGCTGCATCCCCTGCACCCCGTGCCAGGGCTGAGCCGAGGCTCCTCTTCCCCAAAGCAAAGGGATGGGGAAGTCTCATCTCCAGGAAAGATGACTGAGCCAGGCAAAAAACCCCATCAGTGATAAAGTGGTATTAGATAAAGGGAGTTAGAAGTGGACTTTTGTGTCAGACCACAGATTTGGCTGCCGGGCTCCTCCAAGCAGGAGGATTTTCAATTTTTGTTCAGCAGAAAATTTATCCCAATTAAAGACCAGGTTCATGAAGGGGAAAAGGGAGGCTGATTTGCTTTCAGTGAAGCCTTTTGTTTACACGTCTGTGATGAACACTCCACTGGGTTTAACAGTGTCTAAATGGACAAAAGTGCTGGAAAATAAGAAAGAAAAATATTCTGCCCACAGGAGCAAACTGGTAAACCCAGAGCTCAGGGCTCTGCTCTCTAATTTTGGGCAACAAGTCACTAATTATTATTATTGTTATTACTGCATCTCAAACATGACAAGATCTGTCCAAAATAAAATATTTTAACCAAACAAACACAGAGTGTGCAACATCTGATACATGATACAGGCAATACATTCCTGGTAAGCTAAAAAAAAAGTGACTTGTAAGGTCAGAAATTCACATGTGATGAAGGAGCACAAAGTCAAGAGTAACAAGGAGATTTCAAAGAATATCCTGAGTTGGGAGTGACCCACAAGGATCAGGACAGAAGGAAAACAGAAAAAGCAAACACTCCACTGGATTTATTAATAGGTAAAGCTGCTATGAGGGCTAAAAGTGCTGCTCAGAATATTCTGCATTTCACTGCAGAAATAACAAAAGGTATTTATGGGTGTGCAAGTCCTTGCAACAGTCAATCATGTTTGGGTAAGAGCTAAAATTCCCACACCATTCCAGTTCAGGTTATTAGTGTGGCACTAAAAAAAAAAAAAAAACAGGCTAAGATTTAGCAGTGCAGATGAGATCACTGCTCTCCACAGTCTGTCTTCCTGCCTCCAGCACTGCCCAGTGCCTCATTTCCACAGCAATTCCTCTGCTGAGGTGAAGTTAAGGTTGCAGCCATACGTTATCTTTTTTATTTTTTTTAATACTGAAATCTTACTAGTGTTAGAAGGTCATGAAATCAAAATTATAAGCAGCGCTTTCACAGCATGCGAAAATCTGCACCTCAATTGTGATTATTCCAACTGAACTCCAACAATAACTCCCCAAAATTATTTAGAATTATGAGCAAGCTAGAATGTCATTGTGGTTCAAGAAAAGAAGTGCAGGAAGCTGCTGCTGATAGTGTAATGCTGACATTCAACGTGACAATCACTGCACCAGCCTCGTTTATCACTTTGCCCCAGATCTGACAAAAAATTCAAGTCCCAACCCATATATTTTTGGATTGTGGCCTGATAAAAGGTCCATTTATTGCCATTCACTCCAGACTGGCAAGTACTTGGATAAAACATGGAGCATGAGGTTGCTGTGCCTCAGAGAGTGCAGTGCTGATCCTGACTCAACTCCAAATTTTGGGAGCATCACCAGCCTTGCACAGCTCTTGTATCATAGGTGGGAGGCTGGGGGCTCCTCTCTCTCCATCAGCTGGCAGCACAAAAGACATCCTGCAAAAGCAGCTGCTACATCTGTTTTCACACAGGTTTTTCTCTGCTATTACAGGCAATGCATTTGCTACAAAATTAAACAAACCCAAGTATCTCTTTTCCTTTAAAATCCCCTAATCCTCCGACAGGGCAAGGCAGCACAAACACAGAGCAAACAGTGTTAAATCTCATTTGTAAATATTATCCTGGCTATGGCTGGCAGTGTCACACAGCCTGTCTGAGCCCCTCCTGAGCTGGGCACAGCACAGGGCACTGCCCACCTGAGCTGCCTGCTCAGGGAGCTTGGGATGAGAGGCCTGGATGTGGGTGTGGAAGATCCCAGCTCAGATCCTAAAGACCCCTTGCATCAGCTCTTCCATGTTAAAAGCAGCATTTGCTGTTAGCTGGTGGCTGCTGCCAGCTTTGGAAGAGATGTAAAGCAATTTACATGTGCATTATCTGAAAAAAAAAAATTTAAACCCCAGAATTTTGTCTGTGCTGCAGCAGTGAATCCAACTGTGCTCATGGTTTACATGCTCATTCACTTCAGCTTCTAAACACAACAGTGTGGGAAGGCCAGAAGGTGCTGGATTCACATCATCTCCATGATGTTTGTCCTGTTCCAGAGCTGTGGTCTTACCTCGATTTAAACAAACTAAAACTCTTTTTTACCTTCTGAAAATCCTTGGACTTGATGATCCTTGTGGGTCCCTCCCAATTCAGCCTATTCTGTGATTCTATGGCTCCTTACAGGTGTTTTTCCTTTTACTCCAAAGTGGGAACATTAATTTATTTCCTTATAATTTTCAGCTATATCATATCTCTATGAAGTACAAGCAGTATAAGAAAAGCATGGGTGGAAATGAGCACCAGCCTGGAGTATCCAAACTTGTTGCTGTGAATTTTGAATTTTTCCCAAAAACATTTCCAGTTGGAGGAGCCAATTTAGCCTTAGCAGATACTTGAAGTTCATTAACCAACATTTTACATTCAATTTTCACTTCCAGCAGGTCCTGAGGTTACAAAGAGTGAAAGATCAGACCCCAGTGACAAGAGCCTTTCCCTCACACTACCATTACCACACCAGTTCCCACCAAATGTTCCCAGATTTTACCTCCACCACCCTTCTTCCAGGGATTTCCACACAACACCATCCCTGGACAGTCCCTGAGAGAAGGCACAGACCCCGTTTCATTCCCAGCATGGGGAATGGGATGACTGGGATGGGAAATCACACTCCAGTCACCCAAACCAAGAGATCTGCACTCATAGCCACCAAGGGGAATAAACATCCCAGCCCCTGCTCCTGCAGTTATCTTCTAACTACTTCTGACCACTTCTATCTATTTTTTCCTTCACTCCAGCCAGTCTGGAATGCTCCTGCTCTCTTGGAATGCTCCTGTTCTCTGGCACTCAGGGAAAGGCACCAAACCCATCGCTCTGCAAAGAGGGTACAGAAGGGACAACACCCCCAGGCAGCTTTAGGGGCATCAGAAGGGACAAGAGCACAGAATTCCAAAAAGCAGCGCTGCCAAAATTCCCCTCCTGGAGACTGCAGCAGGCAGAAGCATCTCTGATCCCTGCAGCAACCACCCTCCTCTGCTCCATGGAGTGACTCTGCAGCTTGGGAAGGGCCACCAGCTCCTCACAGTGGGCCTGAGGGGCTACAAGCAGGGCAGCAGGGCCGTGTTCCCCACCATGCCTGCACAGGGTAGCCATGGCATTCAAAGGACAGCAGGAAAAAGTTCCGTTCTCCTGTTGCTGCACACTGTTCTCCAGTCAAACCATGCAACTCCAGAGCGCAGGGGGGAGAGGGTGGCTGAAGTAGACTGCTGTTTCCCAAAAGCTGTGGCTCCCAGCCAAAGGCAGGCAAGCATGGAGCAGATGGAGTCCTGGCAAGGCCTCTCCTGTCCCTGCATTAGCAGCATCTGCTCATTACCCAGAACCCTCGCCTGCTTTATCTAATGCTCCAGGAAAAGCATTTTGATTTGATTCATTTCAGTTCGGTAACGTGCAACACAATTAGTGGTAAAATCAAACTGGAGCACTGCCAGTGCTGACAATAGGAAACAAGGCAGAAGAAATATGAGGCCAGTGGGTTGGAATTCAAAAATCACAACTGTGGCTCGAGTTGCCAAGTCCCGTTGCCCCAGGTGTACATCCAGTGCCCCCACTGAGTGCTGGCACAGGCACAGGGAACTTCATTTGCTCCCATCCATTTCTCCCTCCTCTCCCTCTCCCTGCAGCCCGAGGCTGGCACAATCAGGAATGTTCACCAGGAGCCACAATCCTGTTTTCCTTCAGGGCCACCCACTCGGGACAGGGGCATCCCGGGAGGACAAAGCTCTGTCCCTGCTGTGCCTGGGGAAGGGAGCTGAGGAGCAGAGCAGGGCAGGCTGTGCCTGTCAGCCCTTCCCTGGGATGGGCAGCCAAGGCCAGCGCTGCGGGAGCCCTGCGGGACCGGGAGCAGCCGATGGTATCGGGACGAGCCAGGGATTCGCCAGGGAAGTCTAGACTGCCTGACAGCACCACCTCCAACACGAGCAGATGGTTTCTCTGGGTTAGTCAAACTTACAAACAAAGAGGAAAGGGAGCTGGAAAAGTACAACAAAGAACAATCAAACACATTATCTTCAAAGCCGTCCGCTCCCTCCCCAAAATTTAAAATAACTCTCTCCACCAAACTGTAAATATGTGCTTTCGGCTTGCAGTTAGTAAGCACTGCTAAAATGGGTCTTTTTATTTCCCTATTCCCATAGAAACTAATCTATTCTGACCAAGGCTCCTCAAATCAGAGTAACTGCCATATCACAGAGCCTATTAAAATTTCTACCCAACAGAATAAAAGACGCCAAGCTTTATGCAAACTAGTTCAGTCACAGCACTGACAGCAAGGGATATGACAGGCAAAAAACCCAGACAAATTATTAGATTAGTCAGTGGGAAACTAGAAAACAAACAAAAGACCCTCTGCTAGTCATTGTTTGACACGTTGGAAAAAAAGCCAGCACTTAAACCTGTGCTATAATTTCCTATGACTGGAGTAAATAATATTAATAATACCAGATTTGCTGTTCTCAGAAAATGTTGCCTATTAACAATTTTTACCCACAGAAAACCATCCTGGCATGATCCAAGCTAGAAAAACAGCTAAGGATGTTGAGAATCTTAAAACACGTAAAGCATTTAATTTACTTTCAAAATAAAAGTATGGATTAGGTTTTTTGTTTGGATTATCCACCTTCTGTTTTATTTTCACCTATAGGAATGCCAGGATCAAATACAGTATGTGTACAAAGCTCTCTAAACTTACAAATACCCAAGGAGACATTTTAAGTATCATATTATACATTTTAAAGGAAGATGATGGGAGTTGAGCTCTGCCTGAGCCCCTCCGTTTAGGATCCCAGTCGGTCAGCACTGTCCAAACCTGACTTTTTTAATTGCTGTTCCTACATCCAGAAGATGTTGGTCTCTGGCTCTTGCTGTCCATTATAGAAACCCTCTAAGGATATTTAAAACAATGCACACAACCAGGATTTTATGAGGGTTTCACTAAATATTAGGTCAAAACTTTCATTTCATTAAATCCAAGTATATAATAACAACGCAGCACTGCAAACCAACACTTCAGTGAATCCACACACCACGCCAAGAGCGAGAGGGATGGGGATTAATCAGACATCCAAGTTTACCACCATCCTCATAACAAAGCTCCACAGCACCCCAAGGGAGTTTTGGCCAGAGGAGAAGGCTGGTGGAAGAATATTTAATATTTTTATAGCAAAACAAGTTATTTGCTTAAGATAGCTTGGCTGGACTACAGCCTGGCACTCAAGCTTTGTGCAGCAGCTCCAGTAGGAATTAAAGCTCAGTTTTAATGGGTGCTATGTTCCAATGCCTCCTAATGCATTTAGGGTTATTGGCCAACTTTCTCACATAAAAGCAAGAGTGTGCGTGTGTGTGGATACACAGGATTACAGACACACAAAAAGCTGAGCACAGCTGCTTCATTTTTGTAAAGCCTTTTTTTTTTTTTCCCCCCCTGTTGCTGTTGTTTTAATAGGCAGGAGAGTTGTGGTCGCTCACCGTCCTCGTAGGCTGCCACGGCCAGGGAGCTGTTTATCCTGACAAAGGAGACGTGTGGCGGGGCTCCAGGCGCTGCTGCCAGCGCGGGGGCTGCGCAGTCCCAGGCGCGCGTGTCCCACAGCCTCACCTCCCCCGAGCTGTACCTGCAAAACAAGGGCAGCGCTCACCCCAGCACCTGCGGGGAGGGGGCTGCAGCACCAGGCAGGGAGGAACAAGGAAGGGTATTGGAAAAATCTGGCGGCTATCTGGGGTGCGACGGGAGATTTCCGGAGACAGGGATGTTCTTTGGACACGTGGTTTATTGCTCGTGGGGACAGACAACCTGACCAGCTTCGGCTGAAGCGTGGTCCAAGAGAGAGCGAACTTCCTGTTACAATCCCATTTATCCCCTTCTATGCTGAATACTCTGGTTAACTTCAACCAACCGGTACAGGGTACAAAACCTACAGAATTTACATGCAGCCTATGGGAACTATTATATTACCATACTAAAACCTTGGCAAACCCACCTTTTTTCCCTATCACCTGGCCGGGCCCAACCCATTATCCCTTTGTCTGAGGAGCTGTATTGTTTAATCATCAGGGGCCTGGTCTTTAGATAACTTAATCACTGTCTTCTTGCTTCGCATTCTATAGCTCAAATTTTGCTTTCAGCTCTATCTCTTCATTCTTAAAATCTTTCACCAGTAAACCATCTCTGCAAGGCCTTCCTTCATCATCCTTCCCAACAGATGGGCTCAAACAGCTCCCAGGCTGATCCTCCCCCAGCCCTCTGTGCACAAAACCATCGGCTTTGCCCGTTTTAGTCCCGTTTATTGAAGGTGGCACCCAAGTCTATCAAGGCAGGCAGGTAAAGTGAAATTGGAGCTACGAGAACAGTGTGGCCAGCAGGAGCAGGGCAGTGATTCTTCCCCTGTGCTCAGCACTGGTGAGGCTGACCTCGAGTGCTGTGTCCAGCCCTGGGCCTCTCAGTTTAGGAAGGATGTTTAGGGGCTGGGTGTGTCCAGAGAAGAGAAACAAGGCTGGTGAGGGGTTTGGAACACAAGTCTGTGAGAACAACTGAGGGAGCCTGGAAAAAAGAAGGGTCAGGAGAGATCTTATGACCCTCTACAACCCCCTGACAGGAAGCTGTAGCCCCCAGGGGGGTCTGGTCTCTTCTCCCAGGCAACCACTGACAATGAGAGGACACAGGCTCAAGTTGTGCCAGGGGAAGTTTAGGTTAAACATCAGAAAAAAATTCTTCACTGAAAGAGAGATTGGGCACTGGAATTGTCTGCCCAGGGAGGTGGTGAAGTAATCATTCCTGGCTGTGGCACTCAGTGCCATGGTTTAGTTGATGAGGAGCTGCTGGGACACAGGTTGGACTTGATGTTCTCAGAGGTCTTTTCCAACCCAGTTCATTCTGAGATTCTGTGACCCACACAACTGAGCCACCACCATCAGTATTCACTTTGCAACCAACACACAAGGAGAGCCAGGCTCAAGAGGAAAAAGGAAATCAGGAACAAGTCTAAATTACGTCATGACAAAACATCAAACTGGTTCTTTTCAGTCTTTCAAGACTGGTGGTTGTGTTAAAAAAGAGCATTTATCTATGTCCATACAAGCACCCACCCAAACTACTGCTCTTCACATGAAGAAATTTATAGAAGAAATTTCTTGATGTCTCATCAACAGATCAATTTACCTACATCCCTGAAGACTAATTAGTTAATTAATTCAACTAAGTGTTGTCTTTAGAATTAAGACAGTTGTTCCTTTTTTCCAGCAGGCTCACTAAAATATCACAAAACCTATAGTTTAACGTCAGATTGTCAATAAGGAAATATAGAAACAGAATTCAACTTTTCAGATAATATTGAATATAGCTGAATGAAAGAAGGCTGTAACATAGCAAACAACGGATAAACTGCTCTGGGCCATCTATGCCCACACAAGAGACTATTAAAGGAAAAAAAAATCACAGTAAGAGCAGAGAAGCTTCTACAACTCATCAAATACCACAGTTCAATAATTATTTAAGGTCAGTTTTGACAAAACTGTGATAATTAACACTGTCAGATGTCTTCCTCTGGCCCGGCTGACACTTAGAGAGTTTTGGAAAATCAAAGGTGCTTCCTGCTATTTCACCTTTGTTGTTACATCCTGACTTTTGGGGGAAAAGTATTATGGAAGAATGATTCTTACAAGCCTCAGGGGTCTGGTTGACAATCTGACTGTGCTGTGCTTATGAGGAAAAAAAACAGTTAATTACACAGAAAAAGAAGGAAAGGAAGGTTTAGGAGATGTGGGAATTGCACTCAGGTTTCCCAGTTCTCTGGGCAGTGCCATGCCCAGGGCTCCTGGTACTGGGAGCAGATCCCTCCCAACATCTCCTGGTGAAAAAGCTCCAATTTATAGAAGGAATTAAAGTGCCCAGAGGGGTGGTGAAATCTGTCAGGCAGAGAGAGATGCACACTAATTCCCTGCACTGATCAGGAAGAGAGGGAACCATGTCCTTGTCACCTGCCTCCTGTGCTGTGCCTTACAGGAAATGAGAGAACAGGGTGGGACACTTCTCCCTTTCCCTCCATCTGCAAACGAGGCCCAAACCCCCTCTGAATCCTACTTTCATTTCCAATTTACAACAGCACAATTTAAGAAGAACGGACCAAGAAAGAAGCTTCCCCAAAGCAAAATGTTTCATGTTGGATTGGACATGGAGGGTGGATCAGATCACAACAAATCTCTTCAGTTTGCAAAACTGGAAAGGGCTCATTTTGCTTCAAAATCTGGAGATAAACGACAACAGGACAGGTGATTGCACAGATCTGCTGCAGTCCCCTTCAACAAGAGGCACACAATGTTTGGAAGCATTTTAATTTTGAACTGATTTTTGTTTTCTTCTGTTAGGGTTGGCTGGGGTCATGTTTTCAAGCTTCTCCAGACTGCCAAGAGCAGCAGATTCCTCCCAAGGGAAGCCAAAATTCTCTTGTCACTGAAAAGTGAGTTTCAGGGGAGACATAAAACACCCGTAGATTGGACAGAACTCAGTGACAGAATATTTGTTTTCATCTCTAAATAAATAAGGAAGAACAGCATCTCCTCCTAGTGTAGCTCTCACACAGTCCAGGCTGGAGATGTAAAAACAAAGTTTGAGAGATGGAGAAAATGGCAGGAGAAGAGAGACCCAGGGCAGGATAATTCCCAAAGCATCTGGTTTCCCTACACAGCCTGGAACACAAGGGATCCATCAAAAATAACAATGCATTGACTGCAATCCTGGAATTAGAAATCCAACATCACAGGACCACAGTAAATCCTTAAATTAATTTTATCTCAGAATTCAATCAACTCAAAATTTAGTTGGAACTGTTCTTTGTTCACGAAGAACCACCTGAACCACCTCTGAGCCAAGCTCAAACTGGAGCAGCACCACCAAACACTTCTGGCCATTGGTTTGAAATCAACTGGACCAAATTCTGATGTGTTTGTGCTGGGACCTGTTTGGCAGGTGGGCATCAGCCCACCCTGCAGCCTCCTCACTCCTCCACTCCCTGCTGGACCAGTTCATGCTGGAGATCTCCCACTCCAGTGCCATGAAGCCCTTGCCAGGAGCTGCAGGACAGCAGAGTTTGTCCAGCTGTGCCCAGTGGGCTCTGACACTGCCCAGCAATCCCTGAGAGCATCCTATGCTCCCTCCAGTGACAGAGACCAGGGAGACTCCACGTGCCAGGAGAACCCTGCAAGTGCCCACCAAACCTCCCCCGTGGCTCTCCAGAAATCCCAGCAGTGCCAGAACAGGAGAAACTCCTCAGAAAGGTTCATAAGGCTTCCTGTATCCATCTTCCCCCATTTCCCACCATTCCCACCCTTCCCAGTGCAGACCCATGCAGCAAAGCTGGAGGACTGGGGGAGATGTTCCACAAGACCGTGGTGGGATCACGAGTGGAACTCCAGGTCTGGGCAGGGAAGCAGCCTGGGGAAATGGGAGATATAAACCAGCTCCTGCACTACCCATTTCCACTGTACACTGGGCCTGCACCAGGACTGAACTGGAAGAATTTCAAACACACATGAATCCAATTCAGAAGGAAAAAAAAATTTAATGCTGTTGTAAAGAGCACCACACTTTCAATCTGTAACCACAACAAAAGGCTTTTAAACTATTAAAGTACTGCATTGCTGTAAAAAAATAAAAAGGCTGCTTTATTGCATATAATTGGCAAATCTGCCCTATCAACAGAGACAGCTAGAGAGAGGAACACACTGCGCTATTTCTAGAGACTTTCAAGATTTCTATTCATTCCCCACCACAACTTTTACATTTTGCCCTGAAAATTTCATTTGGATCACTCAATGAAATACCCCAGATGCAAGTCCTGCTCAAGAACAAGCCCAGTGCTCCAAACCCACTCAGTTACTGGTTCTTCTACCAAGATGGCAATGAAATGCCCACTTAGCTTTCTGTTCGAGTGGAAAAACATCCAAACCAACCCAAAACACCCTTCCTGTTTAATACAACAATGATCACACCCTATTTATTCTGACACCAAGAGCATTCAGCTGCTGCTGTTTTCCCCTGATGGGTGCCATGAGCTGATTACTGCAGTGGCAGGTAAATACTCCAACACCTGATACCACTTGCACTGAGCAGACCCAAGAACCCAACCCCAAACCCTAAAATAACCCACACTAGAGACCACACCTGCTTCACTTCATTTAGAAAGGCTGTCCCAAGTCTTCCTCTCCTGAGCACAAGGAACAACAAGAAGCCTGTTGCTCACAAGGCAAATCTCCCCCTCTCCTGATACCCCTTCCCTGACTCCTTCCATCCACAACACACCTGGCTCCCAGCTCTCTCTACTCACAGACATGTTTTTCCTTCTCTGATGTTCAACAGAGACCCTTCACCCAAATAATTCAGCTTCTCTGATGGGCTCACATTCCACTTTGTCCCTGTTCTTTGGATTATTTCAGTATAGACACGTGAGAAGAAGCAGCAGGAGAAGAGACAAGCTGTTTTTTTCTAAATATATTTCTTCTCAATGAGGCATTTCTGTAATTCTGGCCAGATATGGATCTAGCTGTAAAAATTAACCTGGAGATTCAGCTTAAGCTTTACAGAGATGCATCAAAACCTTGCTGAAATGGAGCAACAATATGGCACAGAAAAACTGGGGAAAATTAAATTCATATACAACAAAAATACCTACTCACTAACCAAAAGCATTGTGACTGCTTTTTACTGGCAGTAATGCCCTAATGAGATGAACATTTTGCTCGTGCCCTCTCACATGAGTTAAAGCAGAAGGAGCTGGGGTTAAAAGCTGCTGCTGCCCCACGATGAATGTCTGGGAAGCAGGTGGTGGAGTGCAGAGCACATGTGGGAGGAAGCAGAGCTGGAGGCTGGGCACAGTTCTAATGAAGTGGTGCTGAAGAGGCAGACGATTTCATAAGGAGAAAAACATCAGGAAACTGGTCAAAACACAGAATCTCATCTGAAAAAGCTCCACTGTGCTGGATAGCAATAGCCAGAACAAATTTGGGGAAGAGGAGGAGGGGGAGGCTGATCCCTCTCCAGAGCCCCAGATGTCTTTATGGTTGCCTAATGACAATTATACTCAACCAATTAAGACACTGCTATCACAGTTGCATTGTTAGTAAGGCTTTGGCCCTGAGTGTTGATGGCTGTCTAATTAGTGTTTGTGCAAAGTACAACTGCAACTAATATATAAACTGACAAATACACAAAAGAAAAACTGTTAACAGGAACATTTTCCAAACAGTCGAGACTCTGCTCATTCAGTCCATGGCAGCAGCAAAGACAAACTGCTTTCCTTCATGGCTGGGGTATTGCTGGCACTGCAGAGTTTCACTTCAAACCACAGGGTCAACAAGACCCTTGCTGGGTTTCTGTTCAGACAGGATGCTGGTGCCACTCACTTTCGGTGCTGGCTCCAGCACACCCCTCCAGGGCAAGGCTTGCTGCACCAAATCAGGCTGGTCACCAAAGACTTCTGATAAAACACACCAGAAACCAGCTTACATTTCCCATATTTTCTCTAAAGAGTCTGCAGCTAGGAAAAGGAAGGAGAAAGAACTCCCTTTGTTTCACAGTCAGGTCTGATTTCCAGAAGGCAAAGTCTGTTCGGTTTCCAGATACCTGCGGTGATCAACAAACCAAAAAAAAAACCCCAACAACTTTGTTTCAGGCAGTCAGTGACCATCTGTTAATACTCAACAGATCTTATTATGAAGTCCTTACAATGTCAGTGCATTTTATTGAAGTCAGTAGGAATTTTGCTGCAGTAACAGTCTCTGTTTAAATGGATGCCTGTTGATAAGCAAGTAAAATAATGAGTATTTTGCATTGTCTTGCTCCAACAAGCACCTCAGAGCTTTCATCCTTATTCCACCAAAAGCAACTCTCCAGTCCTTCATGTGTTTAATTAAGGTATCAGCCAGTGCCCCCCTCAGCAGGCTCAAGAATAAGGCCCAATTAAAGATGCAAACCCAAGCCCAAATGCCTTCAAGTTGGTTCAAATTGCTCCTGAGCTTCATCTTCTCTCCAAGGCACAAGTGAGACAGTGGTAACTCCATGTCCAATTTCAAAACACCTCTTCATCAGATCCATGGCACGTTGGGAGGTACCTCAATCACAAGTAAAAACACTAGAATTAAAGGGATTCTAGCACCTTCTTTGTAATCTTCTGAAGTGAGGGATGAATGATGGACTGCTTAGAAACCACAGGGTGATGTGCCTCAAAGACTGCAAGAGGTAAAAGTTCCCAATTCTCCCTGCATTCTCAGTCCCAGGTATTTGGATACATTGATTTTGCCAACTCCAACCAACAGGTAGCTTGGCTGAGGGATCCTTTCCTTGAGGAAAGGATTCAGGAAAAACTAATAGTAGCAGAGAAGAGCTACTTCACATGGCAGAAAGGAACATAAATAGAACACAATGGCCAAAAATGGAACAGGGAAGAGAAAATTTTCTGTTACATAGCAGAAAGCTATACCATAAAACACAAGGAAAAACAGATGAGGGTAAACCAAAACCAGAGTCTGCAACAATCCTAATGCTGGTAGAAGAACACAGAGTAGAAAATTAATCTCCCTGATTTCATCCAAATGTTCTCTTGGGTTGCTTGATATATGGGTGCAGCTATGAAAAATGTGACTAATGCGTCCCAAAATGGATCTGGAAGCACTTTTAGATTTAGCACATAGGAAATCCATTCTGAGCATCCTCATGATCAGTTCCCAAACTCTTCTGCTGGGAACCTGACTTTCCAATTTACCAACCCACGCCCATCTGTGGAACTCTCACATAAATGGAGCTGCAGAGAGCTTCTACCTTCATTTTTAAGGCTTTATTTAGGAAATTATCCCTCAAGAAAGTGGGTTAAGCTGCTGGAGTGTGTAGTCCTGCAGCTTAGCACTGTTATCTGTAACAAAATTAACATTTCACCATCCTCACTGCTTCTGCCTCACCTTCTATATTAAGTGCATGCAAATGTCATACCACGGGAACAGAAACAAGCCAAAGGGTTGTACTGTAAGGAAAACATTTTAATGAACATTTCTAAAAGCAGCAATTAGAAAAAGCCAAACTCTTTCGAGTAATTTGATTTTAAGGCAAAAAATCTCCCATCCCTTAGCTCAAGGTTCCAGTGCCTTGCATCAGCCCAGGCCCGTTAATTAAAGCAGCTGCTCTACCAAGGAAACAAATTACTGTGGGTACAGGAGAAAAAAATTATCTTTTCCATAAGAATTCAGGAGGCATTATGATGCAATTTGGGAAAGCTCTGTTCCATCAGCCCTATTGTGTCACAAAAGACAAACCAAAGATAAGACAAAGGCTCCAGTTGCAGACAAGAGGTGAGAAACCACCACTGGAGGATGCTGGAAATGGATCTGTTTGCTCCTTGGAAGAACACAAACTGCAACACCTGAACTCCAGGCACTGATGGTGACAGCCCAAAGAGTAAAAATGAAATCTTCAAGAACTTTAGTAGAAAGAAGGTTTGTCAGGCCTTAGTAGGAAACCAGGATTTACAAGGTCAAAAACACTGTCTGTGCCTGAGAACACTGAAGGCATCACTGAGCACATCCCTGCAGCAGCAAAACCCAGAGGTAAACCAAGAACTCCAGGGCCAGGCCGGCTGGAAAAGCAGCTTCCACAAGGAGTCAGATCAGGCTTCTACCCTTGGTTTCACCTGAAAGGCTTTTTTCAGCAGCTGACAGAAAAGCCGACGTGGCTGTCACTAACACAAGGTTACCTAAGCCCTGTGGTCATCTGTCACCCGAGCCCTCTGAACTCATGATGTCACTCCCGTGTTCAGCCTCCTCTGGGTGACCCACGTGGAAAAGAGGAGCCCTGACACTGCTCCTTAACAATTACAAGAATGAGTGAAGAGAGCACAAAAGGTCTGGGCAAGGTTGAAAAAAAAAAGCAATTATTTTCACCTTCTGCTTTGTTTGACATCTTGGCTCGCAGTCACTGGGAGGGGAGGGAGAAACCGATGAAAGTTGTGCCATCATAGAAGTGAAATTTAGGCAATTAAACAAGGCAGGGGTTTATTCAGGCTGTTGGAAGTCTTCAGTTTGTTAACTTTGATTCATTTTCATTACTAATTAATATTTTGGTTTCCTCAGGTCTGCACACTGAATTAAGATGCAAGAGCTAATAATAAATACCTTGAGAATAACCCACAAGCCCTATAGCAAAATATTCAAATTAGATGAGAGTTGACATGAAGTTTTGAAAAGTGCAGGAAAGCGTTTTCAAGCCTTTCGGGCTAGTTTCACACATCATTATGGAACTAAAGAGAGTGGCAAGCCCAGCTTCTAAAAAGTCATTTGCAGGTCACCTTTGAGCAGGAGCAAAGTGGAGTGGGAGGTGATGGAAGAGAACAAAGGAACTCACCATAAAGGAGCTACTTGTGTGTAGCTGTTGCTCAAAATGACTTAAAATGAAAGGCCCAAATTGTTTGTGAGTGCTCCCACAAGACTCACCAGAATGAAGACAACTGTATAAAATCATTTCAGCATTTAGGATGTCAGCATGAGAAATGAATGTCCAGATTCCCCTAACGAACCACAGAGAATATTTAGGAAATTCCTCCTTAGCTTCTCATTGCCTTTATCAATCACCACCTGAGGAAACACCACCTGTGCCAGGTGTGCTCCACCCTAAAAAGGGAGGAAATGTGAATCTGTTGGTTTTTCAAGGCAATCAGCAGATTAATCTCACCAGTCCTAACTCCTCAAATCTCAAGGAAAGCTGGCAGCACTTAGTGGGGAAGGAGGAAAACATCTGAAATTAAAATTTCAAGAGAACCCAGGGCTGATTTCCCAGTCTGTAAGAGGTGCAGGGACTCCTCACAGCACCTGCTAAATCAGTTTATAGCCAAGCTCTTCACTAACAGGCCACCACTAAGCCATGGAAGACTGAAGAAAAAATAAAGGAAAAGATGATACTTTATAGTTCTGGGCCTTGGGAAGGGTGGTCTGACTCTGGGCCTGTTTATTTATTTTGAGAGCCACCACCAGCAGCAGTGAAGCCACAGAGCTTTTTCTCTAAGCATTAAAAAATTAACACATCCCCCTCAAAGCTTCCTTGGTGTGGTTTTAGGGGTGAGCTGTGAGGTGAGATGGGCACCACCAGCACAAGGCAAATTCACCACAGGGTTGAAGAACAGCCACAGGTGAGTATTTCAGAGCCAGCCAGGAGCAACAGTGCCATGGGCATGTCACACCACGGGATCCTCTGGAATGACAAGGTCAAACAAGAATCATGTTCTGAGATCTCTGTCCAGGAGGATCCAACCTCTGACTACACTGCCAAAAGAAAAAAAAAGTAGCAAAGAAGTAGCAATTTTACTGTCTGACAATGCATTTACTCAAAAAAAAATCCAGATTTTAGTAAGAGAAAGTGAAGCAATCCAGGCATTCTGCACAGTAAATGACAGCATTAGGCACAGCGAGCCTCATCACCAGCAGGAATTTCTAAAAGCCAAGCAAGCAGCTATTTAATTGCTTTAAGTAAGCTCTGACTTAGGGCTGAAACTCCATTTGAATCGAGGATGAGGGGGAGAACATCATCCCTTTAGAGAAGATCCTTCGAGACGTGTAACTGTAGAAAGGCTGGCGAATACAACATTGATTGGGAGTGAGGTAACCACAAACACCACGGGCTCAAATGAAAAGGGATTCAGGGGCTGACCCAGAAAACAAGCCTCGTAACCACCGGGATGAAATTTTAATGACAAACACAAGAAGCTCTGCGTGCAGGCCAGATTGAATTATCTGATGTCAGGCAGCGCTCGCACAAAGGGGAGCTGCTCGCAGCCACCTTCGCTCCCAGCTCAGGTTGCACTTAATCAATCCTTGATATTCTGCCATCTCCTGGCTTCAGCCTGGGCAGCAGCAGCGTGGGGATGAGTGGAGAGTGCATGGAATAGGAGCATTTCTCCTTTGCTTCCTCCACAGAATAATAAAGAGCTGCTCCTGAACCAAACTGTGCCTCTATAAATCACACCTGCAGCTGCTGGTTTAAGTCACTCTGCCCACAACCTGTATAAATGCCCTTTCAGAAAGACAAAAAAGCTCTACAGCAACTAAAATAAAAATGATTCCACTTTGCAGCAGAGTTTGAAGCAGGACAGTGAAGATGACAAGATCACACCTAACACAGCACAGGTTCAAATCAATCAGTGATTCCAGGCTTGCTCTGAGATTCCCAAAAACACCAACCCCAGCATTCCTGCTCTCTTCAACTAGAACTCCTCTCAGCCCAACTAGAACTTCATCTGGCTGCTGCCAGAAAAAGAACTAAAGATGTTTCTATAAATACATCAGCAACAAAAGTATTGCTAAGGACAATCTCCATCTTTATTGGATCAGGGAGAAACAGTGACAAAAGATGAGGAAAAGGCTGAAGAAATTAAGGCCTCATCCTCAGGGTACCCAGGCTGGAAAACAGGGACAGGGAGCAGAATGAAGCCCCCATGATCCAAGGGGAAATGGCTGCTGCAGCACTTAGGACCCACCCCAGGGTGCTGAGGGAGCGGGGCAGAGCTCACCCCAACACTTCCCACCCCTTCCCAGCAGGGAGGTCATGGACCCTCCTTTCCCAGGGGACTGAAGTCAGCAATGGTGATGCCCATTGAGGAGCTGGGCTGGAAGGAGGATCCAGGGAAATCTGGCCTGTCAGCCTGACCTCAGTGCCAGCCAAAGTTCTGGAACAGAACATCAGCAGGGCAAAGTGCTGGTCCTACTCTGGGCCACCACCACCCCAGGGAATGCTAAAGGCCTGGGGAGGAGTGGCTGCACAAGGTGGACAAGGCCCTGGGGGTGCTGGTGACAGCAGCTGGCCACCAGCCAGGTGTACCCAGGTGTGCAAGGCCACCTGGGCTATCCCGGGCAAAGCACTGGGCACACCTGGGCACCTCCAATGCTCTGTCCAGTTCTGGGCCCCTCAGCACAAAAAGGACCTGGAGGGGCTGGAGCATGTCCAGGGAAGGGGCTGGAGCACCAGGAGTGGATGAGGGAATTGTCATCAAAAAACCTGCTAAAAACTGAGCAGCCCTGAGTGTCCAGAGCAGCAACCTGAGACAAAAGAAAGGTGATGGCCCAAGCCACTGGATAGAAAAACCTTGGGAAAAGCCCCACAATTCTGGATTAGCAGCACCAGGCCTTGCAAACTCACACAGCAGCTTAGCTCAGACACACAGGCCCCTCTGTAATCACTGATTATTCCCATGCAAAGCTGAGCACACAAGTGTTTGTGAAACAGGAGAGAGAATCATTAAATGTAACAGATAATTGATATTTATACTGAGAGGAGAATTGACTTTGTAAACCTCAGCTATTAAATTACTTCTTCAGTACTGAAAGAATGCAACAGTTTGCTATTGATCACCAGATTCATTACACTTTTATGACAAATATGAAAGCACAATGCCATTAAGTACAATTTTATAAGCTGGGAGAGACAGAGGAGGGTTATGGTTGGATTTAAAAAATAAAAACACAGCAAACAACAAAACCCCAACAAATTCCTCGATATCCTAAATACTTACCAAATACCCATAAAGTATTTCCCTGCACAACTTGCTGATGCCCTCAGAAGTTTTAGTTATAACTTGAAGTCTCCCTTGTTTGATACTCACCATTCACCAAATTAAGAGAGAAAGCAGAGTGAAGGACAAGCAGTTAACAGCAAAGGACATAACATAATTTTTGTGTTCTAATACTCTAAACTTTTAGTTCACTAACCAGGTAAATTCAAACAGCTGAATTCTGATTTCTTCATGTTATTTTATCAAATACCTGCTCACAGTTTCATGAAGAGGTAATTAATTTTTCAGAGAAATTACTGGAAAGTCATTTAAGTGAACATCACTTTTTCTAAAGGATACAGACATGCAGATTTCCCTCAGTGGTCTATTACCTTCTCACCTATCTTCAAGAACCTGAATTATTTAACTGTACCACACCCTTGATGTAAATTCACCAAGAGAATTAGGAGATACTAGAGGAGCTGGAGAACCAATATGAAAAAAGTGTGTGCAGCTGTCAGAACCCAACTTCTGTGATACACCACACCAAAATATTTGAGTTTAATATGCAGGACTCATAACCTTTATCAATACTTCAGAAATGTAATTTAATCTGCGTAACTCATGTTTGGATATAAATACAATGGAGAAGATGAAGGAAAAGAAGAGCTGGAGGTTTTGGCAGCAGCATGGAGACAACTGGGTTTGCTGTCTGACAGTTTATAGTCCTGCTCTCATGTGACCAAGAGCATCCAAGAGCATTTCCATTAATTAGAGTTTTCCAGGCATCTTTCTTATAACCAGTCTGTGAATTTTAAAGTATTTTAGAAGCAGTTTTCTCAGTCCCACACCACTAACATGAAGTGCTACCATTAAACATTGAACTCCAGTATGTCAAGGATAATGTCCCAGCTCCCCAGGATATCATAATTTTTATTTACTGATGTGATTTCTGGAGGGTTACTAATTACTGAACCTGTGAAATTCAAACAGAACACAGTAAAGCCTCACACTGACTGGAAGAATCACTGTAACCTCTTCTAAAAATTTGTGGAACTCTTAAAATTGTATTTAAGAGTATAAACCACATTAATAGCTAGCACTAAACCAAGCTCCAGAAAACTTCTGTCTCAGGAAAAGAGAAGTTTGAGTTTATCTATTCTGAGTGGGTTATTTTCCTCCCAGATTGTCTTTTAAGTAAGAATGGAGAAAAGTAACAGTCCTTCTGAAGTTGTATTAGTGCTGTGACAAGATATCCTTGTGATTAAAATATTTTCATGGAAAAACATAAAAAAGGGGGATTTTTTCAGTAGATGTGTAAAATGTTTCACACATTCTGGGTGCTTCCACAGCAATACAAGAGTTTTGGAGTCCATCAGAAAGCACCTGAGTTTTTACAGAGACTACTTGTACATGAGATAACTTTTGAATAGTGCTGTAAGGGTTTGAACTGCTGAAGTAAATTGTAGATAAACATCCTTATCAGTTACTTAAGGACAGCTCAGGAACTGCAGGTAAATCCATTCTTATGCTTCACACAGGTGTTGCTTTTGAATTTATTAAAAGAAGCACCTGAGATTTCAGATGGTAAAGGTGGACTGAGCCTTACACAGACTGGTAAAGATGGAGTGGGCATTACACAGCCTGGTAGAGGTGGAAGGAGTATTACACAGGCTGGTAACAATGGAGCAAGCTTTACACACTGTTAAAGGTGGAGTAAGCTTTACACAGTCTACAGAACATGGAGTGGGCATCACACACTCTGTAGATAAAGGTGGAGTGGGCACTACACACTCTATAGAAGGCACAGGAGGCACCGCAGACCCCGCTGCAGGTACAGGGGGCACTGCACACCCCATTGCAGGTACAGGGGGCACTGCACACCCCATTGCAGGTACAGGGGGCACTGCAGACCCCATTGCAGGTACAGGGGTCACTGCAGACCCCATTGCAGGCACAGGGGGCACTGCACACCCCATTGCAGGTACAGGGGGCACTGCAGACCCCATTGCAGGTACAGGGGCCACTGCAGACCCCATTGCAGGCACAGGGGGCACTGCAGACCCCATTGCAGGTACAAGGGGCACTGCAGACCCCACTGCAGGTACAGGGGGCACTGCAGACCCCATTGCAGGCACAGGGGGCACTGCAGACCCCATTGCAGGTACAAGGGGCACTGCAGACCCCATTGCAGGTGCAGGAGGCACTGCACACCCCATTGCAGGTGCAGGGGGCACTGCACACCCCATTGCAGGCACAGGGGGCACTGCAGACCCCATTGCAGGTGCAGGAGGCACTGCACACCCCATTGCAGGTGCAGGGGGCACTGCACACCCCATTGCAGGCACAGGGGGCACTGCAGACCCCATTGCAGGTGCAGGAGGCACTGCACACCCCATTGCAGGTGCAGGGGGCACTGCACACCCCATTGCAGGCACAGGGGGCACTGCAGACCCCATTGCAGGTGCAGGAGGCACTGCACACCCCATTGCAGGTGCAGGGGGCACTGCACACCCCATTGCAGGCACAGGGGGCACTGCAGACCCCATTGCAGGTGCAGGAGGCACTGCACACCCCATTGCAGGTGCAGGGGGCACTGCACACCCCATTGCAGGCACAGGGGGCACTGCAGACCCCATTGCAGGTGCAGGAGGCACTGCACACCCCATTGCAGGTGCAGGGGGCACTGCACACCCCATTGCAGGCACAGGGGGCACTGCAGACCCCATTGCAGGTGCAGGAGGCACTGCACACCCCATTGCAGGTGCAGGGGGCACTGCAGACCCCACTGCAGGCACAGGGGGCACTGCCCAGCCCGGTGCTCACCCAGCCATGACCACGCCGTCGCAGCAGTGGACGTCGCACAGGACCCGGCCGGGCTCGTAGCGCAGCTGGCTCACGGCACCCACGCGGTTCTGCAGAGAGGACACAGGGGTTGGTGTTCCCATTCCTTCATCCACCAAAATCTGATGCTGGGAAACTCCCAGTTTTGCTACTGCTGCTGAGAGAAGATACATCTACCCCAAAACCCCCCAGAAGCTTTCAACTGGAAAAGAGCAGCTGCAAAACACACCACCAACTCTCCTCTCCCACTTGCTCGAACCAGGTTCCCATTTTTCCCAAACACCTGGATCCTTCTAAGGAAATTCCCTCTCACCTTCCAGTTGGTTTTCAGCATGTGGTCTCTGGCTCTGCAGTTTTTGAGGGCGAGCTTCCAGCAGGAATGGTCAGAGATGCTCATGTCCAACAGGTATCCCTCCTCCTGGCACAGCCTGTACCACAACACTTCGTCTTCTGCAAGGATTTTCCACGTCCTGCTGACCTAGAAATCAATGTTTATATATGGATCTCTCGTAAATGTATACGGAAAAATTAGATTTAATATGAAATATTAAATAATATCTGAAATATAAACATATAAATTAATACAGGCCTGTATTAAGATGAAAGTTTTACTTAAACGAATACATTTGTTCAGTCTTTATACACCTGAGTGTATAAAAACCCTAGGTTTGTTTTCCGTGGGCTCTTCAGGAAATAACTGAGTTTATACTCTACTAAAACTCCACATAACATGGACATCAGTTTAGTGGCCACACTGTCAACCTGAAATATCAGTGACTGGAAAATTTTGACAGGAAAAGCAGCAAGAAAACAATTAAGAGAGAATTGTGAGCTTAGGGCAAAAATATGAATTTATTTTCATATCTGTAGCTAAGAAACCTTCTCAGATCACAGCACCATATCTCTGAAGTCCCACTGACAATGCCTGATTAGGGGTATGACATCAGTGATTTATAACCTATTGTATTACAGTATGCATAAATAGGAATGAATTATTAAGTTTCTCAAGCAGCCTCAAGTTGCTGCCCATTCCAGAGAGAACAGCTTCATCACAATCAATTGTGGGCTCAGAATTAAAGATTCAAGAGGTAAGAGCCAACTTAAGTAGCTTTTTTTTCCTCTGTAATTCTTAATTTAAAAAAACAGACGCAACCAATGAAAGCCACGACTGGTGAAAGCAGCAATCAATTGTGCTCTGTTTCTAAAAAGATTAAAACAACCTTCTGAGACTGACATCATTTTTAGTAAGTTACAATTAAGCATCTAATGCTCGTTTCAGTCCCCAGATTATGCCAAGAATCCAAGCCTCATATGGACACAAAGTCTCCCAGGACCATCTCTTTATATTTATTTGCCATTTTTTCCATAGTCACACACACAAAAAATGTTTAATATGATGAAAGAAGGGGTAATCTGAGTAACCTGCAAGTGTTTTTAAGATTTGAGACCTGCAGAGAAAAGCAGTGTTCAAATAGGAATATCCAAATGCAGCAAAATGAATGTTCTTAATCACCCAGAGACCTCAGTGCAAATTGGCAGAGGGAAACAATCCCCTTCCATCCACTGACAAAGGAAACAACCTGCACAGGGCAGGAATAATGCCCTGAAATGACAGAACCAGCACTGAGACTTCTCCAGCAACACACAGCACCCTGGAATCAAAGTGCTGAGTGCTCCTGTCCCTAGAGGGACACACTCAGCAACTTCAAAAGCACCAAAAAGAGGCAATCCCAAATCCAAACCATTAGGAATTTGCTCTCAATTTGATTTGAAAGTAGGATAAATATCTGTGTTATTGCTCCAAGAATACAAAAAAAAACCCACCCCAAAGCAGCTTTCTGCTGACACACCAAAAGAGCAGCTGTGGTGCAGGAGTGGAGCTCCCCAGGCAGAACCTCTGCCCCCTCCCCAAACAGCAGCACATTTTCCTGACAGGGACAGCCTGAGCACACACACAGGGAAACACAGCCAAACCAGGCCAGCCTTTGCCTTGCTTTCCAAAAGAAAAATCAAAAATAAACACACACCTTTCAGTCTGCCAAAACAGACAATATTGCACAGACCTTTCAAGTTTCAAGGTCTTAAAAGCATTTTATAAAGCCAGTAAAACAAAAGAAAAGGGGGGGAAGCTACATAAAATTTCGACTGCCTTTTCAACTTTCAGGGGGAATAAAGATCCTATCCTATCCTGATTTTTTTTCAATCAAATTACAGCAAACCCTGCTGCTTTACAAGCCTGAATTTCCAAAGGGTCCCTAGCCCAGGCTTTTCTTACAGCCCCAAACTCACATGCCAATCCCTTGTAAAACCCCACTAAGCGAGGCTCAGCTGCACGAAATCACTAATAAAGAGTCTCAAGCATTTCACTTTACAGCACCACTGTGAGCTGCAGCATTAAAACCAGCCATTGGCTTCAAGTCAGCTTTATTAGATCTGCTTGACTTGGAGTTTCAGGTGAGGCCCCAAAAGCCAGGGCATTATGGCTTTATTTACATGCACCCAAGTGCTGGGTGCTGGAGAGGAGCTGAGATGTGCAAACCTCTTGTTAAAACTGTTTCCAAATCTAAACTGCACAGAAACTCCAGCAAGGATCAATGACAGCATCTTACAGACTTGTTTATAGATTTGGAGTCCTGAATTTAATTTTGTCTTCAGTGCTCCTATTATCTTTTTACAACTGTTCTCAGCAAAGAAAGTTTGGGTTCCCCTGAGCTCCACAGAGGGACAGTTTTATATTTTATAGTTCAGCAAGTAATAATGTTCTGAAGGACTTCAAAGGCTTTTGCTGACATAGGCTTTGCTATTTGGTTTTGCCTCTGGGGGATATTTTTCCCCCTAAAAAACCCCACCTCTTCCATCAAATCCAAAATTTCTTCTAATCCCATCTAAATCAACTGGCTCAAATCCTAATGAAGGTTTATTCATCCCTCTGCATCTGATAATGGTTTTTATTTCACTAGGTTGATTTTCTTCCCCAGACACACAAAGGCAGAGTCAAGGCTCATTTGCTGAGACCAGGGGCCTCAATTAGAACTAGCTGGACTTTGAGCTCAGTACAAAAAATAGTGCCAAGTATTTAATCCAAAGCCATTCTGATGGAAGCTGCTCATCTTTTCTGTTCACAGCCCTGGGCACAAAATGGTTTGGGCTGGAAGGGGCCTTAAAGACCATGGCAGTGCCACCCCTGCCATGGGCACAGACACCTTCCACTGTCCCAGGCTGCTCCAAGCCCTGTCCAACCTGGCCTTGGACACTGCCAGGGATCCAGAGGCAGCCACAGTTTCTCTGGAAGTTCCATCCCAGCCCCTCACAGGGAACAATTTCTCCCCAATATCCCATCTATCCCTGCCCTCTGGCAGTGGAAGCCATTCCCTGTGTCCTGTCCCTCCATCCCTTGTCCCCAGTCCCTCTCCAGCTCTCCTGGAGCCCCTTTAGGCCCTGCAAGGGGCTCTGAGCTCTCCCTGGAGCCTTCTCCTCTCCAGGTGAGCTCTCCCAGCTCTCCCAGCCTGGCTCCAGGGCAGAGGGGCTCCAGCTCTTGGAGCATCTCCATACCCTCCTCTGGTCTCACTCCAGCTGCTCCAGGTCCTTCTCATTTGGGGACCCCACAGCCAGGGGCAGCTCTGCAGGTGGGGTCTCACCTGAGTGGGGCAGAATCCTCCCCTCCTTTACTGGTGCCCCTGTTGGGAGCTCAGCCCAGGGCAAGGATATCCTTATCCATCCATTTCTCTGCTCTCTCTAGGAATCACAGGGAGGATGGATGATGGCTTTTACCCATAAAAAACTTTGATGCAAAACCATGCTCAAAAAAAAACCACGTTAGATTTTCTTTTTGTAAATGTATAAACATTAAAATCTCAACAGTTTGACAATCCCAGAAGCCCTGGAGGCAAGCAGCTGAAACTCTTGATTTATGCACAACAATTCATTCCTAAATTCCTAGAAACAGCCTCCCTTGCCCTAGATACATACACAATTCCTGTGTTGGTAAACATTCCTAAACTTTCCCTAAAATGAAAACCTAACAGGTCAAGGGAATTTCCCACTGATCTGCTCAGAAACAAAACTGCCAAAATTCTGTGCTGCTGAATTCAAACACGTCCCTGATCACCAAGCTGAGCAATAAAGGCCAGGTCCCCAGGCCATGGGTAAAATTAATGTATCTACAGTGTCAGACCCAAATTACACAAGGACATTTCAGTTTGTCACATCTGTGGTGTCCCAAAGGATTGTTTTTCCTTTCTCTCTACATCCTGACTAGGAGGAAGGAGTGGCTGTTCCCAAACTTGCTCACAGTCACAGGAGAGTCACTCATGGTACAGATATTTCTGCCAATGGTCAGAACACAATAAAAAAGTGCTCACAGGGCAAAATTCTGCATTACCTTGGCCTGTTCTGTGCTACATGAAGCCCTGGATACTTTTCTCCTTGAATTCCAAATGTGGATGCTGCTGAATGTCACCCCCCTACTGCAGAGCCAGCAGAGCTCAGGCACTGAGGACACTTATTTACAGGCTTTTGTATTTCCAGTGCCACACAGACAGGTTGTGCTTTACAGTACTAATTCCAAAAATCAAAGAAAAGCTGTGGGGGAGCGAGGGAGAGGGAAATATCAAGGTGAAATTCAAGTTCTCCAGACAGTCTGTGGTGTGATTAAATCTCAGAGAGGCTCTGCAGTCAGGCTCCTTTCCTGTTAGCTGGTTACCAATTTGGCATAAAGAACTAAGCAAACAGGTTTTCTCCAAAGGCACTCACATGGATCATGATGCCAATTCCACCAACTGGCCCAATTTCACTGAAATCCCAAGGAACCTTAATAAAAAAAAAAACCTTTCTAGGATAACACCATAAAGCAGCAGGGTTTTTCATGGAACAGAAGAGGGCTCCCCCCCTTCAAAAACAAAACCACCAAGAGAAAAATGAAAATGCTATTTATTTTTATGGCTCTGCTTTTTATTTGAACACTTAAAAAGAAGCCAGCTCTGCACTGGATATTCATCTCATTGGGAAAGCCCTGTGAAACACTGGGCACTTGCTTACCTACCTGTCAGCTGCCACAAAGGAACACTGACTTGGGAAGAGGAGAATGAGAAATGTGGGAAATTGTCTGTCTTAAAACACATCTTATGAGAACAGGTTCAAGCTAAAAAGCAAAGTGAAGGGGAGGGAAATCCAGTGCAGCCCCAAGTACAGGGAAAAGGAGCAGCCCTACAGCAGCCAATCTTTTTACTATGCCATGAGGTAAACTGATCATGCCTAAGGAGGGGGAGAAAGACTGAAAGAATAACTTTAAACAAACCCCCTTCAAAAATGCAACCCTGTTCCATGTCGTGGGCTGTGGCCTTTACTGATGGCATCTCTCTACCCAAGGGACAGAAACTTGAGCATATCTGAAAGCCCCTCTGTCCTGGACAGCACCAAAAAATAATCCTAGAGAATTTTCCCCTCTTCAAGAGCAGCCCTGCACAAGGAATTAATTTTCTTGAAACAGTGCCTGTTCTAAAAGGCATTAGCAAGTCAAAGATTTAAGCAATAACCACTTGTAGCTATTTGACACTGCAACACACTCATACTGAACATTAAAAGCCCAATTTCCTTTCAAAGCCTGGGCCATTTGCAGAATACTTGAGTTTAGTTTACCATCCTCAACAGACCCTGTCTGTCACTTCTCGGTTTTCACACATTAACACTCTTCCCTTCCACTCAAACCATGCCCTAGACTGTCTGTAACACAAAGAATGGTTTTGGTTGGATTTTTGTGAGGTTGCAAGATGTGCTCTGTATATAAGAGTTAATGAACACCAGCTTGGAACCCTAAACAGTGACCACAGGAGAAGCTGGAATTATATCCACAATATTCTGCTTGATTTCACAGCATAATCAGCACTTGCCAATTAAGTTTGCTTTGAAGACTCATTCAGAGAGGAGGTTCATCACTCAGTGTGTGAAGAAAGAAAATAAAGAGGTCCAACAGTGTGGGCTGAACAAGCCTAAGGAGAATGAGGTGAGAGTGAGTGTTCCAGTTAGTAAAGTTCTGGAAGAGACAGGCAGTTTCCAACTACACAAAAATTGTGGACTATGCCTGAGTATAGACTGCTGAGAGCATTATCTGAAAGTATCAGAAAAGAAAAATACAAATCCCTTGCAGGGCTGGGGGGAGGAAATCAGGGTCATGTAAGAATTTAGCCTCACATGGAAATACTACAGACAAAAAGTTACTACTCCAACGTCTGTGGTTCAATCCCAGCCTGGAAAGTGGGAGGAGCAGCTCTTGCCATGCCCTTAGCACTGCCAAGAGCTGAGTTCTAAATACTGCAAGACACTCACCTGAATCAAAAATGCTTCAGAACACTCACTCAAATCAAAATATCTTTGCACTATTTATTTTCAATTTTAAGGCTTCGCTGCTGCCATAGCCATAGATGTTTTATTTAACTGCTCAAGTGCAGCTGTGAATCCAGCTCATGTACCATTACATTTGCAATATTCAGCTTTGAAACTGCCTCCTGTGAGTGAAAGCACAACCAGCTGAGTTCCTTAAGCCACCACCCCACTTCCCTACATCGAGGTGCCTGGTTTTTCACTATTTCTGCCAGTTTTTAAGTGGTATCAGAGCAGCAAACTGCCAGCAGCACTCACCTGAGCACACCTTCCCAGCTCAGCCTTGCCCAGGTACTGGAATATCTTCAGTGCCAGCTCATAAGGCAGCTGCACGTCGAAAAAAGGAACCTCATTGATTTCATTCTGGAAAGGAAAAAGGAGAGAATAATTTGTGAGGCTGGTTTCACACACAGTTTGACAGAAGGAGAAGTTGCCATGGTATGGAGAAGGAATGGTGTGTCCTCAGGGCCATCACAGCTCCATGCAAACATCAGGAGTTCTTCTGCCTCTCCCCCCTTTCATGGCCCTTCCAAGGGCACAGAAAGGCAAGACACAAGTTCTACTAAAAGAGTTTGGCTAAAGTGTCAAAAAGACCCAATAAATAAGCACTTTGAAGACATATGACCATTATTAATCTCACTTGCAAGATTTCAATCCCATATGATGGAAAAATGAACAAGTATTTTAAATAAAACTGAATGGAGATGATGCTGGTTTCTTTCATTACTAACATAAAAATGTCTTTTTAATATGAAATGTTCCTCCTTTAACTGATTAAGCATCTCCAACAAAAATTTGAAGCCAAATCCATCAATTTAAACTAACAGTTAAATGCACCACATAGATTTTTCCTGGATGTATTTTGTTTGGTTTAATTACATAATTATTACATACTCTTTCTGCAGTTATCACAAGATTTATCTTCTCTCTTATCCTGTCTGGATATTCAAAATTTTTATACTTTATAATAGAGAAAGAGCTACATCAGCTGATTCTGACCATTTTTATGTCACCAGTTTTGCTCTCCAGTGTTTCCCCTGGTTTCTGTCCCCCCCCAGGTGCTCCTGACCATTGTCTATCAATCCTCCTGCACAAAATCAGCTGCCCAGTTAAAACCTATCTCCATTGTTTGCCTTCAGGAGCTCAGGCATGCCAAAGCAGGATCATCTCCTGCCTCTTGGCACTTCTCTAACCCTGGTATCTTTGTAGGTCTCTCCTACAACTACTCCTTCTCATCCAAATCTGGGCCGTTTGCAGTACCAAAGTAGAATAGAAGGAATATTCTGGGTTTATTTAAAGCAGAGTTACTCAGGGAAACACAATAAAATGTGGTGGTGTGGTTTTTAAAGCAAAAGATATTCTACACTAGGCAAGTGTGTAGACAACACAAACATGGGCAATGTTGCCATGAGGTCTTTTTAGCAACAAAACATCACTTCACACACACTGACTGGAACCTCCCACTTGCTCTAAAGTTACTTAAAGCAGGACCTGCAGCTGACCTGGCTGTTCCCCGATTTCCCTGCACAAACAGCTCCTTTGCCCTGCCCTGTGCCGGGGCCGCCGGCTCCGCTCCCCGCCGCGGATCCGCAGGATCTGTTTTGCTTTCGTGCGCTGTAAATCCCATCCGTCTCCAGCGGGGACACCGAAGGAAAACACGGAGGGAACCTCTCCAGGGCCGCATGCAGGCAGGCTCCGAGCTGGCCAGATGTGCTCCCGCTCGGCTCCAGCAGGCACAGAACCGTTCTGGAGCCACAGGCTGCCCAAACAAACCACAGGAGCCATTGGGCAAGGACTGCTAGCTCCAGGCTTATGAGCTCAGGCACGGCACCACCACGGACCTGCTCCTTCCAAACTGAGCTTGACTCGTGGCCAAGCAGCAGATCCTGGCCTGGCTGGTGCATACAGAGGCCTCCCTGCAAGGACTGAGGGCCTGCAGACACAGCAGTGCTGACACAACGCCCAACACAACAGTGCTCTCAAGGAAAGCAGGGAAAAGAGCAAAGAACAGCTACACAGGCTTTTTATAAACTGAGCTGCAAGAGGATTTACACCCTGCCTCAAATAAACCCAAAAGTGCCTTTTTTCCTGCTTTGGTGCTGCAAAGGGGCCCAAGTTTAAGTGAAGAGTAGCTGTAGAAGAGACCTACAAAGAAACAAAGGAATGGGGGTTAGGGAAGTGCCAAGAGGCAGGGGATGATCCCAATTTGGGATGTGCCTGAGGTTCTGAAGGCACAGCACAAACTCATACTGATTCCATTCTAATGCAATCCTAACCTCAGGGGCAGATCCAGGTCTTCCCACACCCCAAAAATTCCTGCAGCTTGTCCTCAGCACAAGGAAGCAGGGATGTTAAGTCAGCACCAGTCTGCCTAAAAGTCTACTGGAATGAGTCCAAAACTCAAATACAACCAGCCCCTCTGAGACAGATTCGGGCTCCTGTGTGCTAATGGAGCACTAATTCTGTAAATGGATTAATTTGTGCCTTGCAGACAGAAATTTAATCTGTTCCTTTTAATTTTTTTAAGCAAAGAGTAATTAGTCATAGTGAGGTTAGTGAGAAACAAGAAAATGGGTTTCCCCCCTAGTTTTCGTATACTGTAAATAACATCTCTATGGCATTTGGAGGATTTACCAAAATAACTTTTATCTGGTTCAGAACTGTATTTAAGACTATTTCCAAATTAACTCCTTTATTTAAACAATTAAAGCTTGTGTTCTTACTACGCTGCTGTGCCACAAGGCAGGATATCCTTAATTACCGCACCCGCATCAAACTGCCTGAGTAAACAACAAAAATTTTCAGAAGAAAAAAAAATAGTATTTCACAGAGTCACGGAATATCTCGAATTGGAAGGGACCCTCGAGGATCATCGAGCCCAACCCCTCTCCCCGCACAGGACACCCCAACAATCCCTCCCTGTGCCACTACATAGGACAAGCAGATTTTGAAGGGTTAAAACTTTGTAAAAGGATGTACATTCCGAAGCTGGGGTTATAAACAAGCACACAGGAGCGCAAATTCAACGTCCCCATTGCTGGCCGCCCCAGCCGAGCCCCTCTCCGTGCTCCCGCACCCGGCCCCACCGCCAGCCCCGCTCCCGCCCTCCCGGCCTGGGCCCGGCCTGTCCCCGGCACAGCCCCCGGCCCCCGCAGCCCTACCAGGTCTCGGATCAGCTGCCCCAGCAGATCGTCCCCATCTCCGGCTCCGTCCCCCGCGGGCTCCCCGGCGGGCCGGGCGGGCGCCGGGCTGCGGCGGGCCGGGGCGCTGCCGGCCAGCAGCCCGCGGGCCAGCGCCAGGTACCCGGGCTCGGCCGGGGGCTCCCGCGGGGTCTCT
>VWZP01007200.1:114937-135603 GCA_013396995.1 Dicaeum eximium
TCGGCGCGGGGTCGGGACGGGACGGGACGGGGGCGGGCACCGGGGCTCGGCTCGGTCCGGCCCGGCCCGGCGGAGCGCGCTGTCCGCGGTACCCGCGCCTCGCCGGCCTGGGGGCTGATCGCGGCAGCGCACCGAGCCACGGGCTGCTCGTGCTGCCGGGTCGCATCGATCCCTCTCCTTTTCCTATTCCTCTCCCTCTCCCCTCTCTCTTCCTCTCCCTGGGCTGTCGGTGCCTGTCGCTCTCACCTCTCCCCCCTGTTCTCTCCATCGCCACTTTCCCTCTCTCCTCTCCCCCTTTCCCAGGACTCATCAAACGCCCTCTTTCCCCTTCCCCAAACTTTTCACGGCTTCCGCCCCCGCGGCTCCCCCCCGCCCGCGCCGCCCGTGCTCTCGGGGGGCAGCTGGAGCTCCGTGCCCGGCAGGGCGCGGGCGGCGCAGGGGGAGCCGAGAAGGTCCCGTGTTGCCCCGGCTGCCGGTCCCGAGAGCTGGAGGATGCCCCGCACACCCGTGCCGGCCAGACCTCCAGCTCTTTTTTGCCTGGAGGAACTTTCCCTGTGTCCTGTCATTCCGTGCTGGGCTTTAGACCCACGGGTGCTGTGGGGCACCCATAGCTAAGGTCACTGGGTAGTGGAAAGTCCCCGCTGAACTTTTCAGTGGGGCACCTGGGACATTGGCTCTGTGTTTTGGATAATACCGTGCCCAGTGTTGGGGGTTCTCCTCGAGGGGCATCCCAAGCCATTGGCCAGGAAAAGAACCCAAGCCCAGTTACTGCTGGTTCTGTGCTCCAGAGCCACTGAGCAAACGAGCAGCAGGGAACCAGGACATTCCTGGTCCTGTAACCTTCATTGTTGACATTCCTGGTGACAGCTCTGGGGCTTCTGGGGACAGCTCTGCACCCTCACCCTCACAGCCCTGGGAGCACACAGGGATACTGAGCATACGTGGGGTCATCTCAGGGATTTTGGGTGCTCTGTAGTGTTCTTTGGGTCGTGGATTTGTCATCACAGACCTAAGGAGCACGAGCTCCTCTTTTGGATGCTTTAAATTGCATCATAAACACCCCCCAGTGTCTGTCTGTGTTCAGGGAACAATTTCAGTGCATGTCTAACTTCCTGCGTGTGCTGGTATCCCACCAGCTTGGATACGGTAATGTGGAGGGGAAGTCAGGTTATCAGGGAGTTTAAAAATGAGATTTTCCAGCAGGTCTGAGTGTTTGCACTGTGTGTGTGCACTCTTGGGGGGCATTGTTGTCATCCATCTGAGCCACAACTGCTGTGTGTGGCGGGAGGTCCCACTGGTCACCTTTGGAAAGCTTTCTTTGAAACAAAAACAGAGGAGAACTGTGGCGTTTCGATGAATCGGAGCCTCAGTTTCTATAAAAGCAGGCACTGGATGGTGCCTGCAGGGCTGTGCCCAGCAAAGCCCTCAGAGGTGGTGTCAGTGGTGTGGGACTGTGGTCAGGAGCAGAGCAAACACATCTCTCCCTCCCCGGCAGTTTGTGGCAAGTTTGGTTCCAGGGTTTGGAAGCAAACCCACCCGTCTGCCTTGCTGGCCTCTGTGAGCGCAAACAGAGTTGAAATCCAAGGGGGAACTGCAGTGATCTCCCTTATCTAATGTCTCAAATGTCCTTTTCTTTCTAACAAGCCAGGGAAATTTCTCCCTGCCCAGTCTGGGACTCCGTCCCAAGCTGAGAAGGTGGCAGGTGAGCAGGGCTGGCAGAGGGAGTCTGTCAGCTGGCCCTGGTGATCCATGCACACGCTCAGCCCAGACTTGCTGGCAATCCCACGAGGCCAAAGCTGTTTGGAGTATTAATTTTTGTGAAGGTTTATTGGGCAGACACTGTTCTTTTCCCCAATCTCTTCTGCTGTTGATCCTGGAGTCCTCACTTCCATTTCTGCCCACCAGTTGCTTATAAATGGCTTTGATGAGAGGCTGTGGAAAAGCCAAGCATTATCCCGGGCGCCTCCGAGGCGAATTCCATGGGCAGCACCGTCCTGCCGCAGCTTCAAAGGCTGCCACGGCCAGACAGTGTTGAGCTGCCTCCAAATGCTCCTGGACACAAATACACATGTAAGGCTGAAAAGGAGCTCCTGGTGTGTGATGGGAAGCGGTTTCAGAGATAAAGGCAGGAGATGTGCTGATGAACAGGCTGGTGACACTCCTGGCTGTCCCTGTGTGCAACCTGTCCCACTCCTGCCACGCTTCTAAGGCACAAGTGACCAAGCTGCAGATGAAAATACAATGCAAGCCCAGAATAATTAACTGTGTCATCTACACCTCAGTTCCTCAGTTATTCTGGCCATTAATAATCTTTTCATCCTGAGCAGTAATTTGTTTCGACCAATGGAGGTTTCTGACAGTCTGCAGTGTCTCGGAGCCCCAGTGACAGTGCAGTGAGCTGGGTTAGCCTTGGAGGTGAGGTAAGACAGTGCTTGATTACCTCAGCAGAGTATTTCTGAACAAAACAGGCATTTTTCTGCCATCCTCAGAGAACTCTGCAGTGTTAATAACATTGTCCTGCAACAAGCTGGGAAGTCCAGCCTCTAACCACTCGTGATTTTGGGATTTCATGGAAAGGCTGGTAAGAGGAGAGTAACTTGTACAGTTAACGAGTGCCCTGCAGAGTCAGCCTTTGTCTCATGATCTGGTGGTTGCAGAAGGAATGGAGAAAAGAGGAAAAGGCCAGTTTCAGTTTGGGTTATTCCTCGAGTTCCCCTCCTGCTTTTTCAAGAGGCAGCAGCATTGGCTGCTGTGAGCGTACGTACGGCTTCTGAGGCAGAAGGTTGGTGCTTGTTCCCTCAGCTCCGTGTGGCTTCACACAGCAGCACAGCTCAGGGAATAATCTCGTGCTCCAGGGAACCCCTGCTGCTCTCACAGCCCTGGGTGATGCCAGTGAGAGCAGGATTAGGGCCGCTGCGTGTGACCGGCTTGCATCTGCGGACAGTGCTTGGGATTTGGGGATGGATGCTTTGCAACTGGCAGTTTTGTAATATGTAATCTGACATCACCTTGAAACATCCAACCAGGGCATGAAGTATAGTTGTCAGGTGCCAGTTTGGCATACAATGTCACTTGTATTTCGCTCTGTTAGTTCAGGAGTGGCAGTGTATTAAAATCAAACCCTACTTGTCCCTGCCAGCTCCACCAGCCTGGTTCCGTGCCCACTGTGTTGCCAGGAATTCCCCCCACTGTTTGCTGCGAGGTTCATGCAGAGCCACTCTGTCCAAAGTCTCAGTGCAGTTAATTATCTGTATTAAAACTGGGTTGATAAGATTTCTGGAGGTGTCCCACTGAGCTGTGCAGGAGAGCAGAGCAAACGAAGGACCAGAGGCAGTGGAGATGCAGAGAGCTGGTTCTGCACCAGGACAAACATCCAGCCTCGTGCACCCCACGTGTGTCCCTCACACAAAGAGGCAGGCTCTGTTGTTTATCCTCCTGGATCAGGAAAAAGCCAGCCCTTCCCAGTGGCAAGCATCCTGCTCAAAAAAGCCAAAAGTCTCTGCCACCCTCACCCCAGCCTCAGAGTTAAATTGAAGAAAGAAAACCTCCAACATTAACTCTCCCGATAAATAAGCATCAGAGTTTGCACAACAAACAACAGCCCAGAAATGGCTCATTCCACGGGTGGACCGAAGCCAAGCAGGACAGTCTTTGTGGGGGGATTGGAGCCCAAACGTATTTTTTTACTGTCTGGGCTCACTGGTCTTCCTATGCAAAGATCTCCCGGACACACCGTTGTTCCCAGTTCATCCCTAGCACTCTTGAACCCCTCCTAATTGTTTTTGGTCTTCCAAGTCGCCCTTCCATCTCCCGCGGAGATGCTAATGAAGTGTGAGCGTACGCGGACGGGGCTGCTTGGGAATTTGACAGGGCTCTTGCCCAGCCCTTGTTCCCTCATTAAGCTGCTGCTGCGAGCACGGAAGCGATTGTGCCTCGTTTAGTCCCTGCCTCCAGCGCGCCCTCAGCCATCCAAGCCCTTGGATATATTTTTCCCTTTCAATATATCAATAACTGTTATTTTGTTTATTAGCAGTGGGACGTGTGCCAAGCGAGTGGCCCCTGTAATCCATTTAAATGGAGCAGTTCCATGCTGACACAGTAGCTGTGAGCAGAACTCCTTTTTCCAGCTGCTGCTGGGGCCGGGAGCTCAAACTCTGCTCTGGCTTCGTGCAGATGCTCCCCAAAGGTGGTTTCTCCTCCCCTCCCTGGATAAAGATCAGTCAGAGAAGTGCTAAGAGACACAGGACCCCCTGTCTGAGTTGTTTCATGCCCATCCCACTCAGCATCCGTGAGAAAAGCAGCTTGGTTTTTCTGGTAAAGCTGTGGGATAAGGCTGGAGAATTCCAGATAATCGGGAAGTGGAGCTGCCTGTGTGTGTTAAAGCCCTGGGATGTAGCAAGGTTGGCTGAGGTGGTTTTGCTACCAAAGCCATTTGTTGTCTCAACCTTATTGCTTCATTTGTGCAATGGTTGAGAGCAACTTTCTGAACAAAATCTGTCTCTCCCTAAATGCCCAGGCACGGAGGGATACATTACCAAAGGGAGTGTCAGTTCCTATGAAAAAATTTGAAAGGAAGTTAATTTTTTCTTATCGTTCCAATCCATGTTTCCAATAGACACTGCAGTTTTCATACAGGCACTCAGCCATAATTCCTTTTATTTTATAAGGAAATGAAAATGTTGATAGTTGTGGACAGTTTCCCCCGAAGTTTCAGCCTTTTAAGAATGGCATATAAAATAATCAATTTTTCAGCAGCTCTGCAGAAGGGATATGCTGGCTCTCTTTACAACTTACTATCCACCCCAGTACAAATGAGATGTAGTTTGGCTTTCCTCAGCCTTTTTCAAACCCAAAGTACCAAATTTTGCTCTGTCTGCTGAGTGCCTATTGTGGGAAATTTGGAGTAACTCCACTGGAGTCAATTGGGTTGCCCTGGATTTACGGTGCTGTAAATGAGATCAGAATTGGCTCAAAGTATATTCCATTAATGAGTCAGATACTGGCAATGCAGCCAATATGCACCCAGAAATGGCTTTAACACAGCCTAGGATATTCAAAATTGGTTTATTGAGAGATGGGCTCAGGGCCAGAATTCTGGGGTTCTCCTTTATTCTTTCCATGAAATTCACCTTCCTGCAGAAGGCCAGCACGAGGCTGATGCAAAACTTAAGAGCCATTTAAGCCCTTAGGATGGGGCTTGTGAGATGTATAAACATTATGCTGAGCTCTTTGCCTGCCCTGGAGCAGATTTATCGCTTGGAGTTCAAGATGTTCGAGGATTTATCAACTTTTACAGGTTTTTATAGATTTTCTATACGTTAAGTGACACAGAGAGACAGTTTGTAAAATACAGTGACACCACAGATGATCTGTTGCCAGCCGTGGGTGGCACAGCAGGACAAGGGTTCAGAGCTTGGCAGTTGGAAGTGCTGCTACAGGAGAAATAATAAATAAGGATTAAACGGTTTTGCTGGGGAGGAAATCCTTTAATCAAGTCCTGAACTCTTTATTCCAGTGTAACTTGAGTAAATATCTCAGTTCATTGAGTGGAGGCAGCCACATCCTCTTGCTTTGTACCGTGCCACACTCACAGCCCCGGCTGTGCCCTGCCCTGGGGAATTCTGGCATTTGTGTGGGGAGTGCAGGTGCCCACATCCTCTCCTAGTGATGTTTCCTAGGTCTGGAGAATGCTGTGGTGCTGTGTGCCTGTCCCTGAGCACACAGGGACTCAGGGAGCAGGGGCACATCCCAGGCCCTGGGCTGTCCCTGACAGCTCTGCCTTGGCTCCCCGTGCCCAGGTTTTGTGTAGCTGTTTGTCCGTTCCCACACAGCAAACACCTCTCCTATTTACCTTCTGCCAAACAAGCCAAGCAGCTCTGCTAAACCACTTTGGGCTGCTCCAGTACTTGCAGAGGCAGGTGAGATGTGGGAGATGGAGCATGGAGGTGCAGCAGCCCTGGATGGGGCTGGGGCTGGGACTGGCTGACAGCCTTGATCACGGCCAGATTGGAAATGTGCTTCACCTCCGGAGGGTTCATCCCGCCCTTCCTCCTTCCAGCTATTCCCACTGTTGCTTCAGATTCCTTGAAAGCAAGGCTGGGAATGAGGGAGGGAGAGGCTGGAGTTGCCACATCCTGTGTGCAGCTGGCAGGGATAAAGCAGACATGGTTCAGTCTTCTGCCGAGGACCAGAGACATTCCAGGTGGCTGGAACAGGGAAAGGTCACAGCCCCAAGGCTGCGTTGGGGCAGTGCTCTCAGGCACAGGGTGGGATTGCTGGGGTGTCCTGGAGTCAGGAGTTGGACTGATGATCCCTGTGGGTCCCTTCCCACTCGGGATACTCTGTGATTCTGCTCAGAGTCCGTGGCAGCACCACCATTCACCTCTTTCCCTGGAGGTTCAGCCCATCCCAGGGCCGTCTCCTGCTACCTTCCCGCTGGCATGACCAGGGCAGGACAGCAGGAAGGGCAGGGATTCCGGGGTAGGGCAGCTCAGGATCTGCCCCGGAGCTGTTGGCCAGCCCTAATTACGCTGTGACTTCATTGCTGCTGCAGCTGCACCGTCAGCGACTCCCCCCTCTCCCAGCCGGTGAAATCACCTCATCCCGGCGGCACGGAGATTGCTCCGTGCAGGTTTTTCTGCGATCTCTCATTGTCACAGCCTGCCAACGAGATACCCATGGCATCTGCCCCAGCCAGGGGTGCTATCAACAAACTGGGGGACAAACGCTGGGAAATGGGAATTTCATGGCAGATGCCCCTTGGGCACCTCTCCTGCTAATTTGCACTTAGATGGGTGCCTTTCTCTGAGCACTTCATTAATTAAGGCTCGCAGCCCACCTGTGAGGCAAAGAAGTTATTAGTGCCCTCATTTTCCAGCAGAACTGAAAGCAGTGGTTTGCCCAAGGCCACAAATCTAATCAGTGGCAGAGGCAGGAATGAGTGAGTTCTTCTAGTCTCCTGTGATACTCCGTGCGCCCCACTGCCTACCTGGAACAAATTTAATGGCTTCCCTAAATGCTCACACTTTTGTTAACGCCATGTAAATGAAGATGGAGCACCCAAAAGGAGCCTTGCAAGGGGGAGAGCTCCCAGAAATCTGCAGTACCCAGGGCCAAAGGCATCATCTCCTGTCCCAGCCACAAACAATCCTCCCCATAAATTCCACACCTCTTCTTGTCCGTACATTTAGTAGGAGGGTTCAAGCATAAATTTAAAAGAAGCTTTTATTGTACCCAATGCATCAACATAATTAACACCCAACTCATTCTTTTGCTTTCTTAGGCTGGAGCAAACCCTGTGCCCTTGGAGAAAATTGTTTCCCCTTTTCCTCCAGGGAATCCAGAGCCTGAGCAGCAGCTGTGAAGAGTGGAGAGAAAGAAAGAAGTGGGAGATGCTGGAAGTGCTTTGGGCGACGTGAGAAGGAGGATTTGCCCGGAAGGAGCTGTTCAAGGGCCCAGCAGCAAACCAGAGACACAAAACCTGCTTATATATAGAAGAATGTAACCCCTGTGTATGCAGACGTGGACGCGTGCATGCCTTGTCGAGAGCGTAAGCGACATTCCCTGTAGATCGCTGCTGTGAGCAGCCCTGCTCCCGCAGGCCGAGCCTTGGCACTGGTGCTGGCCCTGCTGGACACCACCCACTGCCCTGCTGGCCCATTTATGCAGCAGGATGAGGAGGAATCTCTACACCCAGATTAGCAATCCTGAGAATTCCAAACGCGCTGCAGCGCGGGCACGGCCCAGGCGTGGCAGGGAGCGGGTGCGGAGCGGCTCGGACAGCAGTTTGTGTGTGTAAATATTCATGCTCTGGCACCAGGGGAGAGCAGCTTTCCTATGACTTTAGTTTCTCTGGTGCTACATTTAATATTTGTCTGGGGCTAAACTGCCTCTCTGTGGTGCTACAGTTTCCCCAAGAGGATGTTCTGAAACGTGGGACAAGGAAAGATCTATTTTGGTTATTGATATTTATACACAAGATAGCAAAAAATAAGACTTGTTGAGAAGGTGCTATTTTTTTTCTTTCTTTCAATTTCTGCAGAAACTAAGACAAAACAAATAATCTACCCCAGAACTTTATAAAACTCCTTTTCTTTGGAGCAGTTTTTTTTTCTTTTAACAGTGTGGAGCTTGGGAAGCAGCAGGCACTGAGGTGTAAAGGACACAGGGCCCTTTCCACTGCAGCATGCACATCAAAGTCTGCTAGAGCAGCACTTTATACTGCTCCAGAGCTGGGAATTCTCCTGCTTGGTGATTTATTCAGTCCCACATCCCGTGAACCAGGGAAGAGAACTCCTATCCAGACTGATCACTAGAGCAGGGGATAACAGGAGAACTTGGCCTTAGAAGTCAAAGGGCTTTTTTCAGTCTAGTACTGAGCACTTTTTTCCTTGCAGCCAAAACTACCTGTCAGATTTCGGGTACCTTCCACATACAGCAACCTGCGCACAGTTTTTTAGAAACATTTTTCCTACCTTCAGATATTTGCACCAGAAAACTGACCCTGCCATGGCAGGGAGGACATTTTCAAAGGCATAAAGGAATGTTAGAACCCGATTTCTGAAGGAAATTTGGCTCCTTGTCTTTTAAAAATACTTCCCACCCCTCGCCCAGCCCAGGAAGAAGCCGAGTGGCCGCTGTGTCCAGTCAGACCCTGCGTTTTCCACTGCTGCAGGAGAGATGTTTCTAAGCAATCTGAAAGCTAAATTCTCCCTTTATCAAATATTCACCACAGTGTTTTGAGCCCCTGCATACATTTTCCTGGCTGGTATTGATCCAAGTCCATTCCCAAACAGCAGCAAGGGCTCTGCTGGAAGAGCAGATTGTTCCTAGTGAAGAACCTTGCCCTGCCTTAGGTGATGTGCAGTGTTGGGAGGGGTGGTGTAGCTCCATGTAGTTTGTCTGTCCATACCCTTTGGGTGGTCTCAGAGCCACAGGGACCAGTGAAACAAATCCCTGCCATTTTTGGCCTGATGCTCAGTAGTCCTCAGCATCCTGAACCCCTTCCCGGCTCAGTCTCCTACAGAAACAAGGACAAATTCTTCTAACAAAAGGAGGAGCCTCAGCTGATTCCAGCAGTGCTGCCAGTGCTGGGCAGAGCCTTAAAAATATCAGTTTCTGGAAACCCCTGGAATATGGGAGTGAAATTGTGCCTATGGAATGGCACAAGTCCCACTTGAACAGGAACCATGGATGTGACACTTGGCTGTAGGGGACACCCCCTGGAGCTCTGCCCTGCACATCCTCCCCAGCCCTGGGACAGGCCCAGAGCTGGTTCACATCCCTCAAAGGCTCTCCCAGAGATCCCTCACCTTTATCAGCTCTGAATGTAATAAACTTCTCACCTGGAATAGGCATTATTCCATTTCCCTGTGCACACAGCTGGCACTGCCCTTGGCTCTCCTGCTGCCCTGGCTGTTGGGAGCTGCAGCCTTCAGGCTGCTCACAGTGTTTCAATTCCCTTGGAACAGCACAGCCAAGGAAAAGGAAAGGAAGTTCTGTTCTCCCCACCTCGGAAGAGCCCCCAAATCTGTGATCAGCCCCAGTGCAGGGACTGGCTGATCTCCCTCAGTCCCCACCCTCCATGGACAGGCTTGTCTGTGAAAATTCCCAAACCTCAGAGCTCCCAGGGGATTGCTCTCCTCGGGGGCTCCAACAGTCAGCAAAAAATGTTAAAAGACTTGTCCTGCCCAGCGTGGAACAGCCACACCTATGGTGCTTCCCAACTGGAAACCAGGTCTGGTACCCCAAATCCTGCATTGCTCCTGGTTTGCTTCACTTTTGTAGTTCCAAGCTGGATGTTTCACATGAACCGAGGGTGAAGTTTTGGAGTTTTGTAGCCAGAATTCCCTGTACAGAACTGGAATTCCTTATTCGAGGGTACGGATTTGTCAAAGCCTTACATTTTGTGGTGTAATTGCTATCCTTGAACGCCTCCATTTTTTGACAAGGAGTGTTTTTATCCTTTCTATGAGATCTGCTTTTCCCCTGGTTGGTGTTTGCATGGAAAGGGGAGGGTGCTGTGAACTCCCTGGAAATTCCCTGTCCCCTCCTGTGGGCAGGAAACCGGCACAGTGCCCCTCTGGCCCTTTTGTTTTCTCCCAGCAGCCGAGCAATGCCTGGGTTGGGTCAGCGGGGAGGGCCCTCCCGAGCCCTCTCGAGTTTCAGCAGCGAGCAGAGCAGTTATGAGCTCATGGTCTGCGCAGAGCACGGCTGGGAGGGAACTCTTCATGAATTTTTAAAGCAGTTCTCAGCCAAGACAGCTCCCAGCACAACCTGGAATTCCGTGTTCCAAGGTAAAAGAGCAGCCTGGTGTGGGCTCTGCTCAGCTCCTCTGCCTCCTTTGGCCACTGAGCTCTGGGCTGCACCAGCAGTGCTGGGCTACCCCCCGGCAGGGCTTGGCCCAGGACTTCCACATTCCTCCCTCTTCTCCCGTAGAATTCTTTTCAGCAGGTAAAAAAGCATGGAATGGGACCAGGCCTGCTGTCCCACGGCTTGATGTGCCCAGAGGGGCAGCACCCCAGGGAAACTTCCAGCAAAGCACCCAAAGGTGTCAGTGGGGGGGGGACAATCCCATCCTGCTCCTGCTTCGGAGCAGGGAGGCAGGAATTCCTCTTGGGCCAAGCCCCTCGCTAAAGCAATTCCCTTAAATCCCAAACACTTCTTGAATCAATTTAATCTGATTTGTGAGTTTGTTTTGTTTCTATATCACAGTAAAAGTTATAAAGGTCTCTTAAACCCTCAGCATGAGCAGAAGCAGTTCCTGCTGTTGAAATCCATGACAAACTGAACTGGTTAAACTGGTGCAGTGTCTGTCCACAGACAGCCTGGAATGAGGCATTCCCAGCTGGAAAACTGCACTGCCCTGTGAAAAATGGCCCCAGTGAGGACAGAATAGCACATAATATTCCATTTTCCTACACATCTGTCCCTGATGTCGACAGGAGCCTGGTTTGTATGGAACAGACTACCTGAGGCTCCACACTGAATCCTGGACACCCATTGTCCATGTCCAGCCCTCCTGGCTGTATCCCAGCTCCCCAGCAGGTGCACAACTTTCCTTGGAGCCCGTTTGCTCCCAGCAAATTCAATATTCAATCCAGGCTTCAAACTCAGCCTCGTTCTTGTGTAACTTTGCTCTGTGTGAGCTGAACTTTCCATCCCATCACAACAGGTGAGGAGACTCTAGCCATGCCAATTCCAGATCCAAGGGCTGAGGGAATTGTAAATACAAAGGGAATTGGGCTTCCCTAGCAGCAGCCAGTCTGGGAAGAGGGGAGGGATCCTCACCTGCTGCTCCTGCCTTGGGTTTTTACACCACAAAATACAAACAGGTGAATATTTTTCCCTGACAATATTTATTTGAGTACAGGAGTGAATTTTGAATGTGATTTCAGTGTCCACTCTGAGGGATTACTCAAGTGCTTGAATTTCCCAAGGTTTTTAATATTTACAGGAAGTGACTTAGGAGCTTGATAAATATTGACTGAAAGCATCTGAGGATTAAATGGCCATTATTAGTTACACCGTTATTACTTACACCTTTTTTAGTTACACATTTATTAGTTACTCCATCAGTAGTTACAGGTGCCAGCAAGCAGAGCAAGCCCAGCCACAGTGGGATTTAATTCCCTGGGTTTTTACAGCATCCCTTTTCCAGTCATTCACCACAGCTCACCTCAAAACCCTCCCATCCCCATCAGTCCTGAGGCCACTGCGAATTCCCCAGTCTCTCCCAGGGGCATTGCCAAGGGAATGACAGGCAGGGAATGCCCAATTCCTGGCATTTTGCTGATCCAGCACCATTGGGATGTAACTCCAGCAGGGTCACTGTGCAGGTTTCCACCTCACCAGAGCAAGGGCAGGGCCTGTGCTCGGAGTTCCTGGACTCCAGGAGGCTCCTGGCCCTGGCTGGATGGGGCTTCTCTCTTTTGTAAAAGGAATTTCATATGCTGAGACTCTTTGTACATATTTATAAGGAATTTATTAAAAAAAGAAAAGAAAAATAACTGTTCAATGGCAAAAAAAGGCTCCGGGTTTTATTTCCTCTCTCAGAGGAATTTCCTTCCACAGCCTTCCCTGTTTTCCCATGGAAATCAACAGGTTCCCAGCAGCTGTCATTGGAACTGAAGATTCCCCTGGATGTTTTCTGGTCCAAGTGGGATGTTCTAGGAGAAGGTAGGACCATCCTCCCAAAAAACCCCCCAAACTTTAAGAATGCAAACCCACACCTTCTCTTTGATTTCCTGCCTTACCACCAACACAAACTGAATTTTGAAGCAGTGTATCCCACACTTTCTGTAGAGCTGGGCTCCTCCTGAGCTTTTCCTACACTTCTCCAAACACATTTTCCAGGAGCATTTAGGGAAACACATTCAGAATGAGAAGTAGCTTTTCAAACAGTTTGAAAGCAGAAACCCAAGCCTTGGGTTCAAGGGCACTGCAGTGACACTGAGGCCTTACAGAAGCTCCCTGCCCATGGAATCACTGATTTCCCCTTTTCCTGGTGAATATTCCAGACTATCACACGTAACATTTTTTATGCCAAATGGAAACCTTGCTCCCTGCCATTCTGAACTCTCTCCCATCCCAAAGGTAGGGAAGCTATTCCATTGCAGAGAGCAATGAGATTCCTTGGCTTAGTTTTCCACTTTCACAGGATCCATTAGACAAGAATTTGACTACACTTTGTTTTGGAAAGTAAAGTTTTTCCTCCTCTGCTTCCCTGGACTCTCCCCAGCTCAGGCTCTGCTCTCACCATTCCTCCTCACCCACACTGCACTTATTTCCAAAGAAATGTGGAGCCTTAATCCTGTTCCCATCAGCTCCCGTTCGCTTTGATTCCTCCCCTGTGGAGTTTCCATCAGCACAGACACAGCCTCCTTCCCCTGGGAGCCTCTTCCTGCTGATGGCCCAGGTGGGGCTGTCACCTTGAGCCATCTCCATGGCAATGAGCTGGGAGGATGCTGCTGTTCCTGACTGGGTGGGTGGGAGCAGAGGTGGTTTGGGGACAGGGAAAGCTCCAGAACAAACAGCAGCTCCCTCTGAGCGCTTCTGCTGCTGGAGAACCTCAGCAGAGAGCTCAGCCACAGGGATGGGCTTAATTCCTGTCAGGGATCTCCTTCCTCAAGAGCTCCTGCTGAGGCTCAAGGCTCCGGTTTTCCCTGCTGGAGGACCCAGGCAGGTCCTGGATGAGGAGCACAGGGCTGAGACACTGAGTTTGTGAAATGTTCTTGGTCAGGAGCTGGATCTCCACACAGACAAACCCAACTCAACTTTAACCTCCCTCTGCTCTCCCCAGAGACAGGAAATCAGAAAGTCTCATCATGAAAATTAAAGAGGAAAAACATTTCCAGGGAACGGAAGTGTCATGTCCAGCTTCACTGGCACAGTCCTTCCCAAGCTCCCTGTGATTCTCTTCAGGTGACAGCACGTGCCATTTGTGGAATCAATTGCAAAAAAACAGCAGCTGGGAAATGACATTTCTCCAGCTGGAACTTTGGACACGAGGTTCTGAAGCACTGCTTGGGAAGAGTTCTCAGAGAGAGGTGCTGTGTAATTCTGTAAAGTGATGGATCCAGGGAATGTAGGGCCAGGTAATGTGAAGCTCCTCAGCCAGAGCACAGCTTTGTTCAGCACATGCACTCACAGCTCCCCTGCCCTGGACACACAGTGTTTGTCCACACTGAAAGAACAGGGAAATAGGAAATATCCCAGACAATTTATAACCCTGTAAGCTCCAGAAACACCCTGGAGTTTGCCATAACACAACCCATAACACCCTCCTGCCTTCGAGGGTGAAGCTTCTGACCAATCACAATCGTTCTGTTCGTTTTCCGAGCTGGAAGAAAGACTGACAACAAAAGTGAGCAGGGATCCCGGGGTTTTCCAGCTCTTCCTGCTCCGTGCTGGAGCTGCCCTGCTGTCAGTACACCTGGAGGTGGGCAGAGGTGGTTCCGTCCTTCCAGCAGCGCAGCGTCTCCACGGTGACCGAGCGGCACAGGGGACACGTCTTCTCCCGGTCGAACCACAGGCACAGGCACTCCTCACAGAACACGTGCTGGGGACACAGGGACTGTCACCACCGGCAGGGAGGCACTCACAGGGGGTGGGAAATAAACCCCAGTTTGCCAAAGCTGATGGTTCGTCGCTCTGGTTTTTAGTAACAGCACTAAAAACATTCCAAAGGCCTCCAGCACCTGGGCTGACAGGGTTTTCTCTACTGTATTTCCCTCCTCAGTTCCCTAAGTCCTAACTGAGCTCCAATAATCCCTTCCTTCCCCCTGATCCTTGCATTTGCTTTATTCTGCAGTCCCAGTTTCCCCTTTTCAGTGAATGTCAGTTTTCATCCCTTATCTCCCCCCCAGGTTCTCTCCAGCACACACCATCCTGTCCCAGACTGGGAGAGCAGGAAAAGGGCAAGGAGGGAGCACGAGGAGGTGTGAGAGGCTGAGAACTCCTCCACACATCTGGAGTCAGCAGAAATGTCACTCCTCAAACCCCAGCCCTGCCAAGCAGATCCAAAAGCAGCTCCTCGGGGGCTTCCAGCTTGCAAACATCTGCACAGATGTTCACAACAAGGCTAAGAGGCACCTTTGATGCACAAGATGGCTTTAATTTGATAACCCTGTTATCAAAAAGAGTATTAAAGCTACCCAGCTCCCTCAAGGGGCAGGTAAAACTCTGCTCACTCCAGACCCAGGATCTGCACTGCCCACTGCAGTCCCTGCCCCACAAGACTGTGTCCATCCCACAGCCACGCTCATCCCATCAGTGCCACAGTCCAGTGGTTATCCAGGGCAACAAAAATCCACCAGGAGCTGGAGCAAGACCCAGCAAAGGCCTCCAGAAGCTCCCAGGCTGGCTGTGCCTCTCCCCACTGCAGGAGCTGACTGAAGGAATGCCAGCAGGGGAGTTTTGGGGTCTCACCTGGCACAGAAGGATCAGAGGTTCCCTGAACTCTGCCTGGCAGATGGCACAGATGTCTCCTGCCTCACTGCACTGCTGGCTCGTGGCACGGACTCCATAGGTCTGGCAGGGAGAGGTGGGGAAAAAACCCATGTCAAAGGATTGGAAGTGTAAATGTGCACAAAGACTGCTTTTCACCCCCAGGTTCCCCACAGGGACAGGGGTGTTGTGTCACTGTTTGGGGAAGGGGTCTGGGCACAGAGGAGTCTGGAGCTCTGTGCTCCCGTCTGCCTTTCCCCTCAAGCTGACTCCATCTTTTAGGGCTTCCACTTGTGCAGCAAGGATAATGGAATTTAATGAGCTCAACAGGGAGCTGAGAGCATTAATTCAGCATCATTTGCAGGGGTGTTTAGATGGGGGGAGGTATTATTATTATTATTAAGCAGAAGACAATAGAAGAAAGAGTAACAGCAGCAGCACCCACAGGCTGCCCACTTCCTCTTTAGATACATGGAAGGTAAATGTTGCTTCTCCCCCTGTAACAGATTTAGGGGAAACAGAAACCTGCTGAGGGAGAATGACCAGCCCAAGCCCAGGGAATAAGCAAGATAAGCTCTAACAAACTTTGATGAGGTTCTTTTCCTCTACAGCCTTTGATTTTACACTTTTAAAATGTAAGTCACTGCAGCAGATCCAAGTATCAGCCCTGTGGAATGCAGTGCCTGGGATAATTCCTGTGCACTGCAGGGTCTCTTTCAATGTCACTGCACTTCAGGCACCACAAACTCTGCACTACAAAGTTTTGTCAGCCCCTTGCAGTTGGATTAATCCACATTACACAGAGCTTCCAACCAGACAGAACAGGAACAATCTCTCACCACAGCTGGGGCAGGGCAGATGTCAGAAAAGGTCCCTGACATCCCTGACAGGAGCCCCCAGCTTGTCCAGCCATGAGGTGACATCGTTTTATTCTGTGGTCCTGATGCACGGAGCAAGTTTCCATTTTATCATTATTTTATCATTCAGCAGGAACAAGGTCCCACCTCTGAGACTTCTCCTCTACTTTTAACTCCTTACCTGGGGGGTGCAAAGGACCTTCAGTGCCTTCCTGACACTTCCCACACGGCCACAGATGTCAAAAGACTGCAAAAAACACATCCCATTTTAGATAATTTTCAAAAAATCTGTGTGTATGTGTGTGTGTGAGTCCAGAAAGTCAGCAAACATTCTCCAAATGGAAACTCAGAGGGGAAAAAATAACAATGGTGCCAAAAAAGATTTCGTGGTGATCATGAAATATGTAATAAATGGGAATTGACAGTGGGGAAGGGTGGCCAGAAAAGCTCTGGGTGCAGCTGACTGCAGACTGGAGATGTTACAGGACACAGAGAGGGGCTGGCACCAGGCTGGGACAATTGTCCACCCCACTGAGTAGGGAAGAGCTAAAATGAACCTGTTCCCATAGGGAAGGGAAGGGAAAGGAAGGGGTGGGAAGAGGAAAGGGGAGAGGAGAAGAGGAAAGGGGGAAAAAAATTGAAAATAGCTTGAAAACCTGATTTAGTCCATCATGTTTATCTTCCCTATCTCCTGTCAGGGCACAGGGACAGCACACTGAACTAAACAAGTTGTGAAAAAGTAGCAGTGCAAGGACCAGCCCTGCATCAGCTGGGGCTGGTGGCACAGCAGGGGCTTTTGGCTGTCACCTGAGGGCAGGGGAGGCTGTGATGCTGCAGAGCTGGAGCAGCACTGCACAGGCACACAGAGGAGCTGGCTTTCTGCTGTTGATGTGTTTTTGGTGAGCCTGATTGAGTGGGCTCAGTGCAGGGAGTGCCAATGAGCTCATCCTGCAATGGATGGGGAAGCAAATGAAGGCACCAGTAATGCTTCCAGGCAGCCAGACAGGGCTCCCAGGCTCCTTCCAGTAATGCTTCCACTCAGCAGCCACCACCTGGGGCTGCCCACTGCCTCAGACATCCCACCTCCTACCAAGGATGGGGATCAGCCCTTTCCCAGATGCAATTCCCAGCTTTTCCTGGCTGCTTTGCTTATAGCATGACTCCAGTGCCTTTGCTCCAATGTCTCCTCTCTCTCAGCCCACATTCCCCCTCATTTCTTTCCCTCTGGAGCTCCCTGCACTCCCAAAAGCTGCGTGTTTCAGAGGGCCAATATCCATTTCTCACCCATTTTTTGTCATCCCAGCCATCATTTCACAACTGGGTCGTGCACAGGGAGTGCTTCTGCTCAGGACAGGCAAAAAATACAACCTGGATGCTCTGAGTGTCAACACCTGGGATTTCTCCACCAAAACCAGAGGCTCCTGACTGCACAGTGCAGCCAGAGGCACCCCCACAGCTCCCAGCAGCTCCATGCAGCCTCCTGGCAGTGCTCCTGCCCTTTGTGCAGGGGAAGGGGACCCAGCCCCAGCCCAGCCCTGGAATTCTGCCAGGAGCACAGAAGCTCTCAGTGCCAAATTGGCTTCTGTGGTTTTTCTAATGTGGTTTGTGGCTTTGCTAATGTGGACTCCTCTGGGGATATTTTCAGTGTCTCAGGCAAGGAGCTGGACCTGCAGCTCTGGTGACTGGAAATGTGATGGGCACACCCAGGGCTCCGTGCCCTGCACTGGGAGAGGAGCTCCCCTTCCCTTTCACTTCCAAGCAAAGTCTTGGTGTGCACAGGGCTAACCCTGACCTGGACACAAACTCCCCAAAATGAAGCCACTTTTCCAATCCAGATCACCCCAATACCCCCTATAAAGGCTCCACAGGACAGGAACATCAAGTTAACCCCTAAGGAACTGCTCCCACCTGTGCCACGCCTGAGGAGCCTCACCTGGGCTCTCCTGCCCCAGCCCCTGGGCCCAGCAGCTCCAGCTGAGCTCGGCCTTGGAGGTCTCAACTGATGGCTGAGCTGTGCTCTGAAGGTGCTGGTGTCCAGTTCAGCTGTGCCATGCTCCAGACCCCCCTGCTCTGGACACTCCAGCAGCTGGGGTGGCTCCTTATCCTCACCCTGAGCCTGCCCCACTGCTGTGGCTCTGCCCTGCACTTGTTGGACTCTCTCTGGCCCTGGCTGGGGGGGCCCTTTCCTGCCAGCTGTGGTTTTGACCTTGGCTCCCCTTGCTCCAAGGAGCACAATTCCCCACCAGCATCTTCCCACTCTGAGGGCTTCTCCAGGTGTTAGAAATGGCATGTGGAACTGCATCCCTCTTCCAGGTGTTGAGATACTTTTGCAAGCTGGGAACAAGAAAGATCACTTGAAATCTGTTCTTCTACACCTGTGGTCTGCACACCTGAGCTGCCAAGCCAGGGGGGCAGGGAAGGGTGGATACTGCAGTGGGTCCAGGCATTGACAGCTCTGAAAAGGCCACCACTCCTCCCCCAGAGCACAGAGAGAGGAGCAGGAAGGAGCTGGGGCTGGAGGGGTGTGCAGGGAGCTGCACTGGCCTCATGTGCTCCTGCCCTGGCACTGTTTGCTCTGCTCCTGGCTTGGGCTCAGACCTGCTGTGACCACATCACTTCACTGGCCACCACCTCCTCTCCCTAATTTGCTCACAAGAACTGTAAAGCCCTCAACATGAGGGGTTGCATGGCCCTATTCCTACACAAGACAGAGCTACACTGTAATTCAGCATTGCTCTGCTCCTCTGAGCTGTTTCCAGCTTGGATATATTCTCTGCTCCTCATTTTTCAGTCTGCTCCTGCAGAGCCACAGGCACAGACAGGGATCTGGGATGGAGCAAGCCTGGCCCTTCTCAGAGGGGTGAACATTTGGTTGATCACAGTTTGCTTCAGCTACTGCTCTGCCTCTGGGCAGGGTTTAGCACACACCATTAGAAATACAATTATTTCTAGACCTGGGACTCTTCTGACTAAATCACACCTACTCATTCACAACTGTACCAACTTTGTGCTCTTATTTTTGAGGAAACGTGAATGACTCCTGTGCATCACTTGCATCAGCCAGACCAGGGCCTAGAATGGGACCTGTTTTATCCAGGCAGGACTTGCATGCTGCTTTCTCTCCCTGCTGCACTCAGAGCTGTGAGTGGCAGAGGAAAGCTCAGAGACACCCAAGTGAGTGTCTGCAGCCTGCCTCTGTGTGACATCTGGAGGTGAGGAGCCAGCCAGCACCTCTGCCAGCCCTGCTCCCCCAGGACCAGCTCCCCTTCTCCTGCAGCTCTGCACAGAGGGATGAACAGAGCAGCAATGACTTCATGAGTCTGATGCAACCCTGGGAGCAGCCTCAGATCCTCCCCCAGCCCAGCAGGGCCCACATGCTGGGGAGCAGAACACCTCTGGCAGCTCCTGGGCAGGGACAGCCACGACCAAAAGGTGCATTTGTCCCTCCAGCTGTGCTGCTCCCCTGCCACAGCTCCCAGGGCTGCTCAGGACGTGCTGCTCACCTTGCAGAGGCTGTACATGATGATCAGGATGCCCCCCAGGAAGTAGCTGCTGGATGGATCATCTCCCATGATGTATTTGTACCACAGCTGGATGGGCACCAGGGAGCGGAACAGCTGGCTCAGCTCCTCAATAATCAGATAAAACTTTCCCTGCAAGACAACCAGGCAAGTGAGACCGTGATTATTATCAGGAAGTCAAAAGAAGAACATTTAATTTGTGCAGGGCTGGTGTTCACTGATCACTGCACTGTTAAATGGTGCAGAGACCACGTTCATGAGGTGCAGCCCCTAACTCTGTGCCCAGAAAGGATAAATATCTAAATATCCCTTCATTCCTCCACAGGGCTCTGCCACCGACCCAGCTATGCTGCATTTTGGAATTACAAACTTCAGAGCAGGTTATGGATAGGCAAAAAACTGTGTATCTGGACAATGCTGCAGAAAAGCAAAGGTTAATAGGGGATTAATATTGTGTAAATTGTAGATATTATTATTAGTGAGAAAAGGAAAGCAAGTTAGATGTCTTTGACCTTACACCCCTTCTGAAGGTACAGGAGTTAAATGTAAAGTGACCCCAGTCTTCCTGACAACTTTTTAGGTAATCCCAAAGAATCCAATTAATTATGTTTGACAGCATCCTTCCCCTTCCACCTCAGATGTGTACTGGCTCTTGGGCAGTGCACAGATAAAAAGTGGTGCTGGAAATTAAACCCTCAGGGCATTTAAAACTCAAAGGGACCAAACCTTCCTGAAGACCTCAAGGAAGGAAAGGTGGGGAAGGGGAAGTGTGCTGGTTGAAATGCTTCTCTCGAGAGAGATTCAAAGAATGGGCAACATCCTTTGTCAACCTCCACCAAAGCCTGAATAATGTCTAATTTAGGGCCACCCCCCCAGTTTGCTCTGTCCCACGCTGTTTACAGGGACAGCTGGTGGCAAACCGAGCCCAGAAGGATGCTTAATCTGCAACGACATTATCTGGACTGAAAGATTTGGGTTTGTCCTGTCAAAATCCTTTTGTTTGCTAAGCTCCTGGAGAAGGGGAAATTCCCCTGGAATTTTGCTGTGTTGTCCCAGTTAGCTCTGTCATCAGTGATGTCATCGCAGGCCAATCACTAATTGCTGAGGTGGGGATGGGGATTGAGTCCTCGCAGCCGGGCTGGCAGCAGCCAGCGCCCTTCCCCGGGGGCTGCGATGAGATCACTCGCAGGCCATCCTGCTGCTCCCGACAATCCAATCCTTCCCTGAGCTCCGGCACGCGAGTGAGCTCATGTCCCCCGGGACGCGAGTGAGGTCACACCAGCGGCTGCTATCGGACCTGGCTGCTTCCCTCCCCATCCCCATCCCCATCCCCATCCCCATC
>VWZP01007200.1:136352-167727 GCA_013396995.1 Dicaeum eximium
CCCATCCTCATCCCCATCCCCATCCCGGGCACCCCCGCTGCAATTCTGCTCCAACCCCATCCCCATCCCCATCCCCATCCCCATCCCGGGCACTCCCGCTGCAATTCTGCTCCAACCCCATCCCCATCCCCATCCCGGGCACTCCCGCTGCAATTCTGCTCCAACGCAGCTCCCGAAAGCGCAGCAAGGGGTGGGGAAAGGTGGGGCAGCCCCGGGGCACAGCCAGGCTCTGCAGGTGGCAGTGGCAGCAAGTGACAAACTTCAGCATCCAACCACAACTCCACCCTCCCCAGAGCTGTCAGAATTCCCTTATCTGAGGCAAATCTTCACTTCCCAGTGGTAACCGCAGGATACCAGGATATTTTAGCAGCTAGAAACTTGGTGACAGCCTGCCAAGAGTGAAGTGAAGTTTTAAGGGATGCATCTCTCCATGCAGCCCCTCAGCAGCACCCACCTGACCATTAAATGTTGGTAAGTTTAGTGATTCCAGCAAGGAGGAAGCAGTACAAGGGCAGCTGAGCATCACTTCTAGAAAGTTCTAAGTCATCAGGCATCTCAGTGCACCACACCAGCCCCTTTTTTAAACTAGGAAAAGTGCCAGAAAATCAGAAGCAATTCTTCAGAGGGCTGGTGCAGAAGTGAGGCCCTCCTTCTGAGCCAGAAGCCTGGGAAATGAGGATTGTTCCCTACAATTTCAGCAGCAAAATGCAGATTTCTGATAGCAGCAGCTTACTGCAGACAGCACCCATCAGTGGGAAGCACACTCAACATACCTGTCTGCCACTTCTCAGCACTATTATCTCTTGCCTATCTAGGTTACACTTCTCAAAGTCTAATCTTTGTCTCCAGCTGTATTTTGTCTGAAAAAATCAGCTAAAATAGATCAGCTTTTTTTTTTTTTTCTTCAAGATTAGAACTGTGTGTTATATGAAGCACAAACATCATTATTTCTCCTGTGCATCTGACTTGGCACCACAGCTTGAAATAAGGCAAGGCCTGTCTCTGTCAGGTGACTTTTCCTATGTCACAAAAATCCATGTAAATCTGGGAATTTTCTCTGGAATGCACTGTAGAGAGATTGAACAGCTCTCTAAGATCAGCAGAATCTTTCTGGTGAGCCTGTGAGGCAGCCCCAGTGCAGAACTGGACTGTGTGGGAGCTGAACTGCAGAGGTTAAGTAAGGTATTACCTGGAATTACGGCTCCTAACGAGGGTGGGGGTAGAGAACAGGAGAAAGGCTCTGCTCCCATCAAGGGTTAAGCTGACCAAGAAGTGAGAAGGGCAGTGCTGGCCCTGTTTCCTCTGAGGGAGCTGCTGCTGCTATCAAACACTTCATTAGCACACGTGGGGAAGGGCTGGGATCTAATTTTAGCAGTTCTGCTGATGAGCCTCAGATACCACATGGTGAAATTTTGATTCCTTTTTTTCAATGCTCAGTTAAAAAAACAAGTCAATTACTTGTGTATAATACCCCCACTTTTCTGACCCTCCTTCACCACACAGAAAGACCATTTCTATACTTCAAACCAAGCACTTATTTTGAGAGAGGGGAATTCAGCATTTTCATACAATTGCACTTTCCCTTCTGCACGTGCAGTGTTCCAGTCTGTACTGCACTGGCTGTTTCTGCACACTGAGCATGGAAGTTCTGGGATTTTGTTACATCCTCACTGCCTGGTGTCAGATCTGCATCTGATCCTTTCCTGCCATTTGAGCTCTGCTCAGAGGAGCACATTCCTAGAATTTCTTCAGTCCCTTTACAACACCAGCACTACAGAGAACACTTTTAAAACCCCTTTATTTTCATGCTGCTGGCTGACCTCAGACACAGAAAGACAAAGGTCAAGGCAAGGTTGTTTTGGTGTCCAAGCTGAGGTGTTGGGATTAGACCTTTTATAAAGCACTTCATTTTATAGATCATGTTACCACCAAAAGCTGAACCACTGACTTCAGTTTGCAGCTCTACCTGACTTCTCTAGACTCACACAGGAATTATTTGGCAAAGTAAAGGGCAGGATTTAATTCTCCAGTGTAGCACTCAACTTGAACTTGTAGACTGCTCTTCCAGCAGTCTCTTCGTTTCTTGTGAACTTTCCAGTTGCTGCAAGAGCTTTTTCAATCCCTCACCTTCATCTTTGGGCCATGGTATGGAGGGGAGAAGCCTCACAGAAAAGTAACATGGAACAGTATAATTAAAACTGGAATCCCAAGCTAGACACAGCAAAGGGGGCAGGTTGCAGCAGCAGAGGCAATGCTCACTCCCCAGGGCCTCACTGGGCATAAGGCTTTGCCTCAGTGCACTGTGCTGCCCACAAGGAACAGAGAGCACAGCAAGGACACAGCTCAGTCAGAGTGGGGGGTGCAGGAGAAGTGAGAGAAGTTGCAATGAGGCAACTGCAAGGTGTGATTAGCACTTGAGGGAAGCTCCAAGTCTCACTTGTTCTGCTGCCAGAAGCATTAGGGCATATTCTGAAACAGGGAGATGCTCGAAAAAGCTTTGGAGACCTCCTGGCAATTTGGATCAGAGGAGAGCAGGCTCTGCTGAGATTCCAGGTCATGGTGCCAATAGATCAAGTGTTGGGTAGGAGCAGTGAAACAGAGGAAACTCCCAGATTTACACAGTAAACAGCATTGTGGCATGGAGGATGCTGGTGAAAATCCATGCAGGACTAAGGAGGAGTAATGTCAAGGTGGGACTAGAGGGGAAAATGAGAATCTTAATCAGTGCACAACACTTCTGAAAATCATATCTTTTCTGTCTTAAACTGGAAAGTTAAACTGGGAAAGCACTGAAGAGCAGTGATTTTTAAGAAGTTTAGTAGCAGTGACTTACAAAGCAAGTTTAGGGAGGGGGACAAAGGAATCCCCACTCCTCAGTACCTGCTCTTATGCTTCAGTTAGATTTTTAATTTTGTAAATAATAAATCCCACACTTCTGACTCTGGGACAGCTGCAGCAGGGAAAAGCCTTTGCAGAACATCCTGGAGTTCCTGTGGCTCAAGAGGATGCAAGCTCAGACTGCTGTCTGTGAAGAGTGAATCTATTTGTGAGTGAGCTCCCCCAGAGAGGAGCCAAGGTCAGAAAGGAGTGGGGAATGAGAGGATGGGCTGTCACCTGCCTGGGAACACCTCTGCAGCCACACTCTGAGGGAAGAGCAGGAATAAATTCCATATTGCACAGACAAGGACCAGGAACATCTTTGCCTGGGTATTTTTTATTAAACATCATCTATGAGCCAGCTCCCAGTGAGTTTTTTATTGCTTCTGTATTTTTAGAGGACTCAAATACTCCAAGAGCTTTTTTTTTCCCCTTAGGACAAACAAAAGGTGCAGTTTCAGAAGGAATATGGGAATTAATGTGCCAGGTTCCATGGCAGAGCTGTACCCATCTATGCCAGGAAACATGATGTGCACCTGAAGAAGGTTTTTGGTCCAAAGTCCAAGCAGAATTTGCAATTCCTGCCACATCTAGGCCAAGCTTTCTCTGACCAGACTTGATGAGATGGTACTTTAAAAATTAAAAGCACTACTAAATCAATCAACTGGGAAAAACCACCAAGCAAGTATTTTCAAAGCTGCACTGAGGGGCCAATGTCAGTGTTCTCCTCCTGCATTTTCACTCTCCTGGAAGTGCAGTCCCCTGTAACTTGGCTCTGCACTGAGCATACAGACAAAATTCCTACTTAGGGCCTTTCTTATGTGTCAAAATGTACATGGTGTCTTTGTCTCCTATAGTGATAGGGATACACAGATGCAAGACCTTGGGATAACAGTTTCTTACAGTCCTATTTGGTTTGATTTTTCTTCTCCCTCCCCCCATGTTTCACTCACTTCTCCAGCTCAGATTGCTGACAACAACATGAGGAGGGGATGGGAGGCTTGCAGGCACCTGGGATTTCCTAAGTGAAATCTTTGGCAAGTGTGTCTTTTTATTATTTATTTCCTGATTTTGAATTCCACCCCCCTCAAGCTGTCATTCCTTAGCAGTGAAAATGAAAAGCTGCCGTTGATGTGTGCACAACAATGGAAACCTCTGCAGGCCACATGGCTCCTGCAGTTTAATTTACTTTAATTCATTTTATATTGAACCAAATGATCTTATTTGCCTTTTTTAATGGACAGCCTTCAGCCAAGCCCCCCTTTCCAAAGGAATGATGAGCTCAGCTGTTACTGAAACCTGTACCCAGCTCGTGTCCCTGTCACAGCCTGGGGAGGGAGGGACACCTCCAGCACAGGTAGGATCCTTCTGGACACCCCACAGGGCTCTGAGATCAGTCAGATGCTGGGGTTACCTTCCTTTTCCTGCTTTTCTCTCCAGTTCACAAGCTCTTCTTTCCCTGCATTCCAGCCTGACTGGAGTCTCACAGCCTCTCTTGGTGCCTCTGTTTTCCAGACTAGTTTGGAACCTGGGATTATTTTGTCAAATTTTCGGTCTTCCCTCATCCTTTGGAGGAGTTGCTTGCAGAGATCTTGAATTTCTGAGTTACTGGGGCTTGGAGAACTCTGGCTGGTTGTATTCTCATAATACAGCAGCTCTCATGTTTCACACTTCAAGCACCCACGATGACGGGTTTTGCCCACTATGCAAAGAGAAACCTTTTCTGCCCCTCAATTTTAGTTTGCTTTTTCTCAGTTAAAGCATAAACTGATGATACAAATCACAAAAGTTTACTACAAAAATTGCCCTTCCTCTGGCCATACTAGAAAAACATGATTCAGGTACTCTGGATGGGGGGAACTGAGTGCTCTAACCCAGATTTTTCATGTGTTTACTTTCAAAATGAAAAGATGCATCCAAGTGATGTAAGCAGAGTTTAGTGCTATTCACTATTTTCATTGATGATCTCGATGGAACAAAGTAATGTACAGCTGACACTAAACTGTAAGCACAATAGGAAAGAAGGATTATATTCCAAATTCATCTTGACACACTGGAGAAATGGTCTAGAAAACAGCAAGGGAATGAAGACAGTCCAGAAGAGAATAATAAGATCTGGAATTAACAATCTCTGAGAAAAGACTCAAAAAATCGTTGGAGTTCAGTCTACAGACAAGAGTGAGGGGAGATATAAAGACTGATAAATAAAAGCAAAAACCACACAGTATTCAGAGAAGACCAGGATCCCAAGGAGCAGCAGGAAAAGCCAGACTAGCTTTGCAAGTGCCTTTGAACTTCCAAAATGAGGAAAATCTGAAGAGCCAGCTCAAAGGCTGAGTGCAGGATGATTAAAGTTCCCCACATCCCATCCATGGGCAAGTTTTAGGATCTGCTGCTGACTGCTAGCAAGAGGGGACTGCAAGGGAGCTGAGGATTAAATCCCTCTGTGCTGAACTCCAGCCCTGAGAGTGCAGCAACCTCCACTTCAGGCCCTCTACCAGGGGAGCAAGAGGCTGCTGTTCTGAGTAGTTATATAGGCACAAAAACTTCTCCCTATATATAAATACCCACCTTGAAAAAATCAAGCTCTACTGAGTTAAATTTATATTTCTCCAGCAGCCTGTTACCATTAAGTGACAACTACCCAGAAGTTCATAAACTCCAAGCTGGGCTTCAGGAAGAAATACTACTTGGAGGACACTGGGAGGAGGAGAATAACTTTGTATCTGGCAAGTATTCAGACAAAAAAAACTTGGTAAAAATTCTGGTCAAAGTTAATGTGCCTAAATTGCACTAGAAGTGTTCTAACTGAGCAAAAGCTGCCATTGAAATCCCTCACTTGTGCTGGCCTGTGCAGGCCAGGACTCAGCTGGGTCAGCAGGCTCAGGAAGGAGCTCAGCTATGTGATCACCAATTACTGTTTCCATGGTGTCCTGTGGTTCTCCTGGAGCCCTCCCATCCCAGTTTGATCTTGCTTAATTTGTGACACCAGATCTCACCCTTGGCTGGATTAATGGCTGCAGAGTGGGGCAGAGAACCAAACCCAGACCTGGAGGTGGGTAACAGCAGGCCCAGGTGCCAGGGGACAGCGAGACCATCCACAACATCCTAAGACAAAAAGGGGCTTAAAAAAACTGAGACACACTGCTCTCCAGAAAAAGGTATTAAAAATGAAGCATCTGTGCTCTGAGTCATTACAAGCCCTTGACAGATGTGATCCTAGCAGCCTCTCACTGGAGCTGAAAATAAAGACCCCTTCTCTTTCTTCTCTCCCGACAAGGATTAATGAGTACTTGGGATGGCTCTCAGACAAGCAAGCAAAGGCTGTGAACCTTTTCCAACACTGCCATTTATCTTGGGAAGACTATTCACATCACTTCTCCCTCCCTCCTCAGCCTGGATTATGCTCTGACCCAGCACATTAATCTCCCAAAATATAATAATAATAATAGAAGAAGGGGGGGGGTGAAGCTGGACAATTGCCAGAAATAAATTAATAACCATCTCAGATAGCCCTGCTGTGCAGGAACAAACTGCTCAACTCCCCTGCCACCCATGTCATTTCTAAGCAAAACTATTCCCAGTTTGGATACCCCCTGAAGTGCCCTGCCTGAGACTTCCAGCAATTAATGCTGGTACCTTGCATCTACAGAGTGCCTTTCATCCCAACAGCTGCCAGGAAGTTTCTTTACTGAATGCAAATAATACACATTGCCACATCTGCCCCTGAAATGTGGACACTACTGAGTGGAGGAAGAGGCAGCATGAGAGAGCTGTAACAGTAAAAACATATCAAAAGGTGTTTTAATAGAGAGAATGTAGTGAGAAACTTTAAAAAGTTAGGCTTAGTCTACATGTGGTTTCATGAACATTTAAATATGTGAGGCATTGAATTAAAATATTTTTTCTCCCATGGTTAGAACTGGTGCTGTCTTTTGTGGCTTCAGTTTAACCCAGTTACTTCTTTAACCCAAGTGGGAAGCCAAAGAGACAAATACTTGCAATTTCTTCCCAGGAAATGAAGAGGTTCTTGCTTCAGAAATATGAATTTACAGAGATGACTCAGAAAACAAGACTTAAAGTCAATGAGAAAAGCAGTTATCTGGCTGCTAGCACTGATTCCTCCTCAAGCAATGCTCACCTCACCTCTCTGGACTTTAGTCACTGCTGGTAGTACCAAACTCTTGCTCAGGTCTGCGATGGCTCAAAAATCAACCCTCGATCCCATGTGACTTTCTGCCAAAGGTTTACCAACAGATTTTAATGTTTTCATTCTTCCATCCATATTTGGCACTGGCACAGGGTGCCCAGAGAAGCTGTGGCTGCCCCTGGATCCCTGGCAGTGTCCCAGACCAGGTCTGAGGGGGCTTGGAGCAGCCTGGGACAGTGGAAGGTGTCCCTGCCCATGGCAGCGTGGCACTGGGTGGGCTTTAAGGTCCCTTCCCACCCAAACCAGTCCCTGATTCTCTGATTCCATGCTGCAAACGTGTGGTAAAGGTATCAGATGATCAAAGACAAAGGTTTGTGCCTCAAGAAGAGTCTCCTACCTTTGACTTGACAGCGAGGATGATCTTGGGCAGGGCCACCACGAGGCATTTCAGGGCAATGGTGAGGTACTTGAGCACAAAGTCTGCGATGCCCACGATCCACATGAGGTCGAAGAAGTCCAGCCTGTCCAAGTTGGGTTTCAGGAATATAAGGCTGAAAGAGACACCAAATCCCACTCAGGAGAATCTTGCTCAAGCTCCTTGTATCCACTGCTGGCTAGAGAGAGCCCAGAGACTCCCCTGAACTTCAGGGAAGTTCTCAAGGGCAAGAGGAGGGAGACACACAAATCAGATCTGTGCTTCCTCTGGGCCTCCTGACTTTGCTCCTGCCCACTTCTACTGGGGTCAGCAGGCTTGCCCACTGTCACAAAACAGGACCCAAACACCTCTAAAGTCTGTTTTGGAACACAGCAGCCTCCAGAACCTGCCTTTCCCACTGCCTGGTGTGCTGGCAGTGCCCTCAGTGCACAGGGTGCTCCGTGGGATACGGGGGTCACAGCTGGTCCTAGGAAGTCCTGCTCAGAACAATTCTGGCTCCCTGGGGCAGGGAACAGCCCCCACAGCTCCTGGGCCACAGGGGCACAGTCCCTAAACCTACTGGGCACATCAAACAAAGTGATGACACAGGAAACTCTGCACCAGCCACGGCAGAAAGGTGAGAACTCCACACGTGTCATGTTCTGACAGTGGCCACTGCCTGAAGCACAACAAGAGCTGGGCTCTGTTAATACTCGTACCTGAGCCAAAGATCCAAACATTAATGCCCCTTACATAATGTCATTCACTGGGCTGAACATTTGCTGTTTAAAAAAGTGGAGTCTGGGACAGAATTTCACCAGCAATGGGCAGGAGCTACTGGCCTGAGCAATAATGAGAACTAGACCCTACTCAGGCTGAAAAAACAGGATTCACCTTCAGGGTATTTACCTGATAGAGCCTCATGGTAGAAAGCAAAAACTTAACAGTAAAAAAAAAAAAAAAAAAAAAAAAAAAAAAAAAAAAAAAAAAAAAAAAAAAAAAAAAGTAACCAACCCAAAATGAAAAACCTGAACATAATTTAAAATACTCACAACACTGGCACAGCACAACAGGTAAAATTACACCCTAAAAACAGAAACAGAATCAGAGACTTTACTACTGCTCATGCACTAAAAACAAGAAAAATGAATCAGGAAATCAAAAATGAAAGAAAGAAACAAAACTGAAGCAGATATTTCTAATATGACAAGCCTGGCTTATGAATAGTCCCAGGTCCCCACACAGCAAACAAGAGATACACCAGCCTGAGCATGACAGCACTGCAGCACTCACAGGAACAGGGCTTTCCGTGGAGCTGTGGCCCAGCCTGTCCACTGGTAATAAACCACACTCTAAACTGTCTGTAGGATGGCCCCAAATTGCTAAAATCCCTTTATTTTAGATGGTCGAGCCTTTATTTTGAACTAGTTCCATTCATGCTTTTAACCTTGACCACCTTCTTAGAGACACTGTTACCCTGTGGGGCAAATAGATTTCACTGTCACACCTTTCTGCCATTCCTGTTCCCTCCTTTCCACTCCCTCCCACAAGCTCCATCCAGACAATCCCATGGCTTGGCCTCTCCTACTCAGATCCACATTCAAACCTCCTCAGCTCTCCCCCTTTCTCTGTTTCCTACCTATGATTTTTAAAACAGATTATCCTGTCTACTTTCTATAAAGTGTTGAACCAAATCCATTAGCACAAACCTCTCTGTATTTGAGAACTATTTCAGTTAGGATTTGAAAGGCAAGGCTATCTTAATTACCTCAGATCCAAGTGCCTGCAAGCCCTGAGGACACTGGAGTAAAACTGCTATTTCATCTCCTGTCCTACACTCCAATCTGAATGGAATGAAAACATCATAGCAAGAGGAAAACCAATGGGTCATTTCCTCATCTGCCTCTGACTCCTGCACTTTATGTTCAACTCCAGGGGTCACAGTGGGAATTCACAGGTCATTTTTGAAAAGGATCCACCCTGCTTTGGCACCATCCCACCCTGGCCCATTCACACACTGCTTATGTCCTTTATTGACAGGAGCATAATCCACTGGAAAGGTGACACACACGTTCTTTTCCTGCACTGGAAGATATTACAAAGATGTAACAAAGCCAGCAGATCCTTTAGGCACACACACTTCCTCCCCCAGTGTGGGGGAAGAGTGGGCTTCCCTCTTGTCCTCCCTGGCAATTCTCACCTGCTCCCATCCTGTACAATGTGGATTTTGCTCACCTGTTGTAAAGCTGCTGAGAGCTGAATGTGTAAAGCAAGTACAGGGTGTTTCCAGTGAGAAAAGCCAGGATCCAGAAGACAACCAGCACTGATCTCTTCTCCTGAGCAAGGAAAAGAATCAGAGTTTCAAGTATTTATTTATTTATCTATTTATTTAATTTTTTCAGCTCGAAATCTCAAGACTTGAGCTGAGCCTTCAACCGCTGAAAAATCCAACCCATGGGAATGTGAATATGTAACAAAGTGTTCAGCAATTAGTTTATTTACACAGGACTAAGAAGTAGTCTGCAAGGTAAAGACATCTACAAACACAAGCAGAAACGCCTCTCACTCATGTAACCTTTTCAATGGAAATGAATTTAAATAAGCTGGTGAAAATTACAGCCTTACTTGCAGAATGCATCTTCAAAGTTGGGATCTTTCTTGGGACACCTAAAATCTCCTGATATTTAAAATGCAGTATGACAAGCAGATTAAAAGAAGTCCATTCCATGTATTGTCTTAAATTCTGATCTGTCACCTGGCTGGAGTGACAATTCATCAAAGGGGTGTTTTATAAATAGACCAAAAGTCACTCAGTAGAAGGCTCAGCTAAATCAAATGTACCCCACTACTACATGCAGCACATCTGAGTGTTATCCTAAAGCATGGAGGTCCTGGAACATTCATTTTTGATTGAAGAAATAATTAAAGGTCAAAAGAAGTGGAAATTTTGCATTTCAACATATATGGAAAGTTAGAGACAAGCTAGATGGCAGAAGATACTGTCCTGGGTCTTGGCCTTCGGTAACTTTGGGGAGTAAATTTTATTCCTGAGAGGAAAACACCCACCATTTTTCTTCTGAGATGATTTATTAAGAAAGGAGGTCTCTGTAGCTGTTCAACAGCCAGGACTGTTGTGCTGAGATTTAAAGCAGGCAGATTAAGGGGCACACTGCTGGAAGGCCAGAGGTGCAGAGTGCAAGGCACCAGCAATCTGTTCCTGGGTTGTGCCATTTATCTGTTCATTCAGAGCTGGATCACACTGATTCCACTGCTGCTGGGAGATACAAGCATGCACTTGTGCCACCCATGTCATTTTAACAAAAAACCAATTCTAGCCTTGTGCTTTTAGTGCTGTTGAACTGTTCTCCTGATACAGAAGATCAGAAGATCTGAAAAAGATCTGCTGGTTTCTTTATATTCTAAGCATATTATGCACAGAGCATTATAAAGCTACTAGCAAGCAATACATCTACGAAATCTTTCAGCTGAACATCTAAAACATTATCTAAATGCTAATAAGCTAAATTTCATCATTAACCAGTCAAATAGGCTTCAGCATCTCTGCTGTACATGGTAGGAAACCAAGGTGCAGAGAAGTGCTGGAATAGGCACTGCCAGGCAGAGGGAGATGCAGATTACAACATCCCTGACCTGTCCTCTATTTTACTATGCCACACTTTCACCAAAAAAAGCAGGATAGAGACTTTGGGAGAGCATCAGTGGGGAGAGGCAGGAAGAAGAAATCAGATCTGTACGTGTATAAATGCCTTCAGCCCTACACTGCAATCGAAGGGTCACACAGATGCTATTTTGTGTATGGACAATGATGTTTGCTGAGAACAGAAGAAGGTAAAAGGCCAGACTCACCTTCAGAGCCACCTGCTCTCGGAGCGTGGAGTTGGCGTAGGCAAAGGTGCTGGCCATGCCAATGCACACAGCAATTCCTGCAGGGAAAGGCTCTGTCAGAGAGTAACCACTGATGCTGTTTGACTTGATTTCACAGCCACCACCCTCTGAACCCTTCTCTGCTACCCAGAAATATTTGCTATCACCAATGTAAGCTCTCCCCATCTCTCCTAGAGAGCTCTGAGATTTGGTAACATCCTCAGCCTCACAGGAACGTCAAGGAGAAATCAGAATAAGGAACAGTATTGGTCAGGACGGCAAACAGATGGATCTGACCCAGATGAAAACAGCTTGGACTGCAAGTAGGGTGAATTTATCACAGGCATTATCCCATGCATTTCAGTATGTTCCCTTCATGCTACACTCCATCTGGACACTGTCACATGGATAAATGGATCAGCCATCAGAGCCCGATAAAGTTTCCCAACCACTCTCTAATCACAGTTCAAAAAGGATGTTTGCATCAAACATCAGAGGCTGATAAAGCCTCCCAACCACTCTCTCATTACAGCCCACAAAGCTTTGACGAATGCTCACCAAGCTTGTGCTGGAAACAAACTTTAGCCAGGAGGATCAAGATGAAGGGAAGTCCCTTCTGCAGCCAACCAACCACAGCTTTGAGCTCAGACAGCGCCGGGGCCGGAGTTCCAGCCTGCTCCTCGGCGCCCTCCTCGGCGTGCCCGTGCCGCTCGCCGCCGGCCATGTGCAGCAGCGAGGGCCCGCGGTGGTGGCCGTGCTGGAAGTGGTGGCCCGGGGCCCGGTGGTGGAACGGGGCCCCCTCGGCCCGGCCGGCGCCCTCCTCCCTCGGGGCCGGCATCTGGATGAAGACTTCTCCCCCTCCGGCCGCCGAGCCCAGCACCAGCCCCGCCGGGAAGGGCGCGGCGGCCATGGAGGCCGCGGGGAGCCCGGCCAGCCCCGAGAAGAGCTGCTGAGGGGAGGCGGCCTCGGCCTTGAGGCTCTCGAACACTCCGCCCTCATCCACGCTGGCCTCCGAGCTCAGCGTCTGGCTCCGGCTCCTGCAGCGGGCACAGACCCAAGGGTTAAATCAACACGGGTGCACGAACTGGGTGCTGCTCCACACTCTCAGAACACCAAGATCTCCAGATGCTTTTCCCTCTATTTTCTGTCGGGAAGTCACAGCTGCAGAACTGGAGGCCAGTAAGCAGACTCAGATAAGGTCAGAGAACCTCTGCAGACAGACCTGACCACAACACATCAGTTCCCTCACCGAGGAAGGAAGCTCCCGAACACAAATGAGTAATACATCCAATACCAAATCCAGTATCTTCTATAATGATTTGAGTATTAGAAGAAAAACATACAAAACCTCATGGAACCTGACACAGCACCACCAAGCAGAGTCATACTATAAATAAACAAATTAACCAAGCTAACTCAAAGCAATTCCCTACCCCCAAATCTTCTGTCTGTTTTGGGACAATCACTGCCTGCCCACTGATGATTTGCACCAGCAGACACAGAATCACCAGGGGAAGAGAAGTGTTGAGAGCTGCTCATGTGACCCTGACCTGACACAAAAGTGAAGGATGTGCTCATGGGTCCAGATAAATTCTTTTATTTTGGTATTTTTGGCGAATTGGGCATGGATGTACCTAAATTACTGGGCACTGGACAGAACTGGTTCTGGCACTGATTCTTTCCTAAGCGTGTTGGAATACAGCCAGATTCCAAAAAGAAAGTCTAAATACCTTTATCCTTACAGCAAAAGGCAACAGTTATTTTTTCTTCACTAGAAGTCAATACAGGGGAAGTTTAGGTGAGAGGGAACAATGCAGGTAACAAGCAGAATGATCACCAGGCAGTAAATGCCTGACAGACAGCAAACACCTCTCTAACCTGCAAAAGGAGAGTAAACAATAAATAAACCTCAGCAAGAGGCAAAGCCCACAAGTGAGGCATGTTGCAGAGCTTTGGTCTCTCCTGATTTGAATCCTGGGAGATCTCTACCTTTAGGAACAGCAGTCACAAGCTGAGACAGCACACCCAGGGCCCTCAGCTCTCTCTCCCCCACAGGCTCCAAAGCCTCCCCAGGCACAGAGCTCTGCCTTTCACCTCCCCCTGGGGACACCCTCAAACCTCTCTGGCCAAACCTTCCCACTAAGCAAACTCCTAAAAAGGCTTTTTGTAGCTGCACCCCATTCCTACTGTATCTCCACGGGCTCCTGCACGCAATCAAGTGCACAAGGCATTGCACACCTCCTTCTGGTCCTAAATATTCATCAGCCAGGTCTTTAAATTCACACCTAGCATTACAACTCAGGGATGTACACACAGCTTACAGCTGGGAATGCAACAAACAGCCTGGGAGGAACCCAGTGTTACAAATAAAAGCACAACTATTGTTTGGAATAATATTACCAGGATACAGGAGTGTGCTTTCAGCATGAAGGAATTAATCTGTGACATATTTATAAACAAACAAGGTTTGTTTGTTGAAATGGTGAGGCTGCTGAAGTTAACAGAAGTGAAGACCAGTGGCAACAGCATGTCCTCCTACAGTTAGAAAAATTTCAGCCTCTGTTCCTGACTATGTATTTACCCTGTTAAAAATCAGAAGCATCATGAAGAAAAACACTGAAGATGGCTTTCGTTCCCCCTGAAATGAAGAATGGTACCATGCTAGCAATAGCCATGACATAAGGCTTCAACTCTAATTGCAAAAACTCTATAGAAAATAAAATATTTACTAATGATCTTTCACTTATTATCTCAGCTCAAACAGAGCAATGAAATTAGTTAGTTCCATCTTTGTCTTGGGGTAATTAGATTAGTTTCTTGTTTAGGAATAAAAATAAAAAAGTCATACTCTAACTCTGGGAAAGCACCAGGGAATATTTAGTACCAGAACAACAACAGTGGCAAGGCTCCCTTGCTGATGTTGTAATTACAGAAACAAATTAGAGGTATTCTACTTCTAAATACTCACATACATGAAGATAGATACAGACTCTGGGAAGATAAAAAGGGCAATCCAAACTCTTTACAAAACAGTAAGTCAGAGTAGTTGGGAGCTTCAGACCAGCAGACTTTTTAAACACCTCAATAAGAGAAGTGTAAATGGTTGCTGATTGACACAGGTCAATCCTTGCACACTGACAGTGCTCAGGGTCCCCACAGGACCGGGCCATGAATCCAACACCTCCTCCAGAGCCCCACACATCCTGCCCATGCTCAGCCAGCTGTCTGCCAGCTGTGCCATCCTGGATCATCCTGGAACTGTGGTTGGCAGCAATCAGTAGGTGACAGGACGGAGAAAAGTAAACTTGTCTCTAGAATCCCCAGACTCGAGCAGAAAGCCCAGCCACATCACATACACAGGATTTGACTTTCTCCATTTTGAGCTTTCATCTTCTAAAACACCCCCTACTCTTGAATCAGAACACTCCTCTGGGGAGAGGAACATGGAGGAAAGAAGAAGGGGAAGGATTTACCTTTCAGGAGGCACGGTGTCAGTGTTGCTGCTGTGCCGCCTCTGCATTTTCCTCAAAACCCTAAAACACAACACGCTCAACATGAACCCTGTGGCTCAGCAAATCCCAGTGTGGCTACTGGCACAGGCCCTGGGGGCAGAGGGCTGTGGGACCCGCTCAGCTGGGGACATGGCTGGCAGCAATCATTTGCTTCAGTGACAGAGCACCTCCAGCTCCCATTTGTTTCCCAGTACTTGAAGAGACGAATTTGAATGGCAAACGGGGGCACACAGATGTCCAGGCTGGGCAGGAATCAGTCAGATCCCCTCCTGCAGGAAGCGGCAGTCACCAGGAGTGTACAGCTGAGGGATGGCATCTCCTGGCCAGGAACATGGGGACACCTAACAGTGGCTCTCGATGTGACACGTGACTCAACAGCCTCTTGGGAAATGAGATCCTGTCTTCCTGTCCTGCAGGAACTTGTTTTTGGAAAGCAAAACTGAGAGGGAGGAAGAAAAAGAAAATGTTTAAACATTTTTAATGAAAAGAATACAATTAGCTCATGGCAATATTCTTTTAAACAAGCAATTAATTCATTTTAATCTACAGAAATGCCATTTGCAAAGTCTGGATAATAGCTCCAGAGTACAATAGCTACATAAAAAAATACAAAGACTAACATCTAAATACTATTGAATATAAAAAGTTAAAACATTATTCATAACACATGATAATATACACATAAACGTGTAGCTCATGTGTAAAGGCACAATGGCTCTGGGAAGGTTTGCCAGCTGTCTCAGACAGTACCTGAACAAAAGCTTTATCCAGAGGTGAAAGGTGCCACCCTGGGAGAGATGGAAGCCCAAGAGTGTGCAGACATTCAGAGATGAAGCACTTCAGACAGTCCAGAGGTCAGACTCATCCCAGGTCCTTCAAGCCTGGCCCCAGTGCTCAGACAGGCCCACCTGGAGGAAGCACACACAGAGTCATTTTCAGCACAGCACAAAGAGTTTCACCTCTCCATCTCCCTGGGAAAGGCACAGAGGTGCAGGAACCCTCGGTGCTTCAAGCCCTGCCCATGTGCATGACCCAGCAGGGCTGTTTTCCTCTGGGACTGGCACCTGCAGCCCTGCTTCCCACACAGGCACTCCCTGGGAGTGCTCCCAGAGCTGTGCTCTGCATTCATTGTGTCCATACACACACCTTTTATTACACACACACGTGTGTGTCCGTGTCTGCAACAAATACAGACAGACATGTATTTATATATACATGTATAAATGTATAAGTTTATACATGTATAATTTATAATTATGCATCATTTAATGTATAATTTATACGTGTATAAATGTATATATATACATGTATCACAGAATATATCACATACATGTATCATAATATATATATTATCTATCCATCTATACATACACAAATGTGCATATGTATATGTACACATATATATATACACATACTTATATATACATAGATGTATAGGTATAGATCTGTTAATGTATACCTACATACCCATCTATTAACATGGTCCTACATATGCACATAAATACATACATTTATAGCTATACATACATGTATATACATATATATACAGAATATCTATTAATACAGTTCTATACATATAGATATGGTTCTATACATACAGATACATATATACATGTATATATACACACATAAATACATAGTATACATAGATACACATACATATACACATATACATACATATATACACACATATATACATAGTACATATATACAGCTATACATATATAGGTATACATACATATACACACATATATATAGATTTATAGATATACACACATGTATATACATATATATACAGACATATCTATTAATACGGTTCTATACATATAGATACATATATACATCTATATATACACATATATACATAGTATACATATATAGATATACCTACATATATACATATATATACATGTATATATATATATATACACATATATATATATATGTATGTATATAAATTAAAAACATACAATTCCATACGTACACACATATATACATGTACACACAGACATAAGCCAGGCCTTTTCTTCCGATTAGGTGTGGAAAGGAGGTTCCCGCTGGAATGCGCGGTGCCCCGGCCCGGCCCCGCGGTGCCCCCGTACCCAGCGGCTCGGCTCGGCTCGGCTCGGCTCGGCTCGGCTCGGCTCGGCNGCCGCGCTGGGGCCGCCCGGGGCTCGGCGCCGCTCGCTGCGGGCCCGCCGGTGATGCCGGCCCCGGGCCCGCGCTGCCCCGAGCCCGGCCATGGTGCCCTGCGGGGCCGTGCTCTGGCGGCGGCTGCTCAGGAAGCGATGGGTTCTCGGCGTCGTCTTCGGGCTCTCGCTCGTTTACTTCATCACCAGCACCTTCAAGCAGGTCAGTGCCGGCCCCGGCACGGGGCGTGGGTTAAAACATCCCTTATCCCGCGGTGGGTTAAAGCATCCCTTATCCCACGGTGGGTTACAACATCCCTTATCCCACGGTGGCTGTCCCACAGTGGGTTAAAGCATCCCTTATCCCGCGGTGGGCTAAAGCATCCCTTATCCCGCGGTGGGTTAAAACATCCCTTATCCCGCAATGACTTTCGTTCCTCAGGTGCTGTCACCAAACTCCTGGGTAATGCTGCTGTAAAANAAAACATCCCTTATCCCGCAATGACTTTCGTTCCTCAGGTGCTGTCACCAAACTCCTGGGTAATGCTGCTGTAAAAATGATATAAATATTTGATGGACACAGCAGTTTAAAATAGGAATGCCTGATTCTGCATTTGACAGAAATAATGGTTTGAACCAAAACTGGGAAAAGAAAGTCTCCGATGGGTTTGGTAGTTGTTGTTGTGTCTCCTGGGAGTGGTGATTCCGCTGGCAAAGGGCTCATGAAAGATAAATACCTTCAGCTGTGGTTATTTAATATCATATATACGACTTTTGTGGTTGTAGTGACTGAGTTTCAGCTGTGTTAGCTGATCCATGGAGAATACCCTGACTTTACTGGACTGTGTATCTTCCTGTTGTGGATAGTATGAAGTAAGATACTACGAGTAGTAAATTGTTTGCACCATTGTTGCTGGAGTTTCCTGTGTTGTGGAGTTTACAAGTACTAGGCATCTTTAATCCTGGGAAAGGCATGTGGATTGAAGAGGCAGAAGGAACCTGTATGTTTGGTTGCATTCCTGTTTTTCCTTGCAGGAAGAGAGGATGGTGAGAGATCGGAACCTCCTCCAAGTGCAGGAGCATGAGCAGCCCATCATGTGGAAGGTGAAGTTCAGCTCGGGGAACAGCAGTCAGCTGAGCAACCAGTGCAGGAACTCTGTGCAGGGGAAGCTCCTCATTACAGATGAACTGGGTATAGTTGATACTTGGTTGAATTTATTCTGCATATGGCAGTGCTGAACGCTGCTTTGCCTGTCTGACTGCTGGTGGCACTTTGATGTAACCACTGCTCTTTATTAAGGCAGTTTTACTCAGCCCTTGGCCTGTTCTCTGGCTGCCTGAATTGCACTGTGGCTGCAGATGCTGCTGCTTTGCTTCTGTTCACACCAGACTCAGGCCCAGGCTGTCTGTGTGTGTGTGACTGTGACCACCTTGAAGTCAGAGAACTCCAGTTCCCTTGGCCCAGAACCCGGACGTTGAGTCCTGCTCAGTTTGCTGTGGCTGCTTGCAGAGCTCTTTGTGTCTCCCTGCAGTGTGCTCCTGCTGCCAGGGAGGTTAGGGAGAGCAATTGAGAAAACCTTGGCCTTGTATGCAGGCAACTCAGGGCTGGTGTAATTAGTGCTCAATCACAGTTAACGAGCTCGTCTGACCCAAGTAAACCCAAGGTCATTAACAGCTTGCTTTAAGTGGTAGAAGTTAAAGACTCTTCCCTGCCCTGCACTGTGCTTGTTGCTTAGACCTGGATCTTTCTTGGCCACACATCAAGGCTATAGAAAACCCACCACATCTTTTGTGGTTTGCATCAATGTTAAATTTGGCACTGCCTGGCTCAGGCTTAGTGCCAAATTAGGTAAGTGCCAATAAGATCTCTAAAAATTACAGATCTCTCACAGTCTAACGCTGTGGTAGTACTGTTTCCATAAGGATATACACCATATCTCTATGTTGTTAAGGATTCCACTCAGCAATGAATATTACACTATCCTGCATGGCTAAATCTAAGTCTGTTTATATTGAACAGTAAGAGAATCTAAGTCTGTTTATACTGAACAGTAAGAGAATCCAGACTCAGACCTGTTGAAAAACGTGTGTTGTGGGTTTTTTCCCAATATAATCAATGCCAATCCCATTCCTCCTTTCACAACAAGGAACTATGCCCAAAAAAAAAAAGTCAGAACTTAAATAATCTGCATTTAAATACACATAGTGTATATACAGCACACATTAGAGTAGGATATAATAATTGTGCAGATATCACCAGGCTGTTTGAAACACCGCTCTCCATTTCAAAGAATGGCTGCATAGGACTGAGGGGATCATTATCTACAAAATGATAAACAAACCTGTTCTGAAGGAACGGGATTCTCACTGCAGATTTCCCTAGAACATACAGAGGGGCATGCCTTGCCAGTTGTTACTCCTGTTGCTATTTTGCAGGCTACATCTGTGAGAGGAAGGACCTGCTGGTGAATGGCTGCTGCAATGTGCTGGTGCCCAGCACGAGGCTGTACAGCTGTGAGAGCTGCCTGCCCAACGGCTGCTGCAGCATCTACGAGTACTGCGTGTCCTGCTGCCTGCAGCCCAGCAAGGTGATGCCCTTCCTCCTGCCTTCCAGGTGTTCTCAGCTGCTGGGGCTCCTCTGTGCCTAAAAGTGCTTCTTTGTGAGGAGCTCTTCCCTTAGAGGGACAGTTCCTTTTCTCGGAAGGATGAGGGGAGCCTCCAAGGAGCATATGGCAAGCTATAAATAAAGCTTTAACAAAACTCATTCTTCCCGCCTTTGGGAGGAAATACTGGGAGCCTTGCAAAGTGTTTCAGCTTCAGGGGAATTGCATTTGCTGAAGGAAAATGATTGCAGAAGAGTTACTCCAGCCAGTGTTAGTTTTATGATTGGCACTTCCTCTATTCTGTGAGCTTCCCTTGGATTCTTGTCCTGCCGCTGGGGTTCTGAGGCGTTAGCCTTTCAGTGCTTGCTAGAAATCCTAAGTGGAGCTGCTTACTATTCCTCTGATACCTGAGCTTTGTAGGTTAGGGTGGGCATTGATTACTCCTTGCTCAAGCAGAGTGTTTCTGATTTTTGCCTTCTCTTTGTGACCGCTTTAGCAACATCTCCTGGAGCGGTTCTTGAACCGGGCAGCGATTGCGTTCCAAAACCTCTTCATGGCAGTGGAAGATCACTTTGAGCTGTGTCTGGCCAAGTGTAGGACTTCATCACAGGTGAGGCACAAGCACATGTCCAGGGCCCAGAAAAGTGCCCTTGGAAAATGGGGCTCACTCCTGTGAATGGCTGGTGTGGCATGTTTGTATTCTCATAAAAGCTGAAGCTATGGCTCAGAGCCAGTCTGAAGGCAAAGCACATATTTAGAGCAGGACGAGTTGCACATTCTCTTTAGAAAAGAGGAGCTTAACTAAACAGAGACTGATTTTGGTGACCAGTGAAGATCTCAGATGAGTTCTGGGGAAGATCTCATGAGGATGAAAATAGTGAGAGCTGTTCCCAGTAGCCTGAGAATGCTCTTTATTTTATGGTACAGTTGGAGACTAACCGTGTGCTGACAATCATCTGCATAGTAACTCGAAAACCATGTTGTAATTTCTTCGCTTATTAAGGACAGAGGTGAACTTCTGTTACCCATGTGATTTTATTAGAAGTTTTGGTCTAAGCAAGCAGTGGCCCTTTCAGAAAGTGCTGTTTGTTGGCCATGTCCTGCAGCTTCAGTATTTCATGTAGCAATAGGGATGGACTGGAAACAAAGGATAGAGTTCCAAATGTCTCCAAAGTTACTGGAATATTTTACCCATAACATCTAAACTCTACCTTTTATCAAGAAAAATGCACACATCTCAAGTAGAAACTTTATTGTACTCTACTTGCTTAGAACATTTGATGGTACTTCCTAAACAGATCTAATTTTTTTTTTAATGAAATCTGTTGCCAGCTACTTGGGTACTCTCTTGAAAAGGAGGTTCTGGTTCAACATTGCAGTGCTGTAATACATCAACTGGCTCTTGTATGTTGGAAATATGCAGAATTCTTGAACTCCAAAGGCACTCTGATGTGTAGAAGAATTTGGGATTTTTTTTGCCTGTGCATAAACGCTGTGGGTTTTGTCCCTCAGTGAAGGGATGCCTTGTTTCACTGTGTGTATATTGTTAAAGCTTCTCCTCCTTTCCTGGCAGAGTGTGCAGCATGAGAACACCTACAGAGACCCAATTGCCAAATACTGCTATGGCGAGTACCCCCCAGAGCTCCTGCCCATTTGAGAGCTGCACATCTGAGCAGTGAAGGAAAGAGCTGGAGACTTGAATCCAAAAGAACAAGACAGCAGCTGCTGCTTTACCAAACAGTGTAAAAAGCTGTATGTGGGGGCAAACCCAGAGGTGAAGAGAGGAAGTAAGGAACTTAAGTTCTTCGGGACTGAATCTTGCTTTCTTCAATTTCTTATGCACCTGTTTTTGCAGTGCTGGTACTGTGCTACTGTGCCAGAGCATTCTTTGAACACTTCCTCTAAATTTCAGGAATTGTGGAGTCAGTCTAGGCTATAGAACATCATGGGAAAAATATCTAATGTGGCTTTGCAGCTGTAAATGGAGGTTCAGTTGTATCTGTGCAGTCCAGAGACTTCCCAGGGTGACAGTAGTAACTGGAGGAATTTTCCTTTCAGAGAGCAAAGCATGCCCACTGTGCTTCTCTCTCTGGAACCCTTCTTGACATGCATGGTGAACACTACATATGTAATTATGAATTATTTATTCATTTTATATGGGTCACTGGCTGAAAGTATGGATGCTTTGCATAGCTAGTTGTGGATGCCTTTCAGTCCCTGCTTTGCTGTGTCAGCTAGAAGGGGTATTTTAGATCCAGACTAAAATTGGTAGGGTTTTTTTTCCTCCTTAGTCTAAAGGAATTGTATTGGGACTTGCCACTGTAGTACTTACGTTCCTCTTAGTGAGTTTAAACCATTCAGAACTCCAATGGAGTTGTTCTGCCACAGTCCCATAGCACAAGAGAAGAGCAGGGATCTGCCTAGGATGGGATGTTTATTGTCTCTAAACACTTTCCTTGTTACTCTGCAGCAGTTTCCTCAAAGAGGAGTCCAGTTTTGTGAGCAGCTCTCTGCTGCCCACTTGCTGACAGGGAGCAGGGAAGATCTCTTTGCTTGAACTTGTTTAGGCCTTGGTGTTTCAAATGTACTTCACTCCTGGTTGTGCAGGAGGCAAAAGGGTGGAGTTGAGCTCTCCACACCACCTTTCCCAGACCTCCTGTGCCTTTCCACACTGCTGCAGTGGAGGAGGCAGGATGGGTCTGTCAGCCTGTTCAACTCCTTGGCATTCCTGGCAGATCCTGAGATGTTTTACATCTGCATCTCAGGAAGCAAACAGCAGCTTCCTTTTAGCCCTTCCTTGGAGCCCCCTTGCGCCAAATTCAAGCTGATCTTCACCTCTGACAAACCTGATGAACAGGATTTAGTTACAGGAAGACAAGAATCCCGTGCTTGTTTTACACAATCCAGTGCCCAGCTCTAGCCACTGTACCTCAGCCAATAATGGGCAAAGGAAGAGGGCAGCATGCGGCTGGGTGTTCAGGATTAAAGGAGGCTGCGTCCTCTGAAATCTCGAGAGAGACCCCCCGAGGGTATGGAGTAGTAGACTCTGCCTTTATTCGAAAATAAAGTTGCAGGACTCCTCTACCTCCTTTGTGGACACTGGCTTTTCACACCGTGGCTTTTCGCACACGCTGAACACATGAGCAGGGCAGAGCCCGATCCTAACGCCGCGGGGCCCCGACGCGCACTGAGGTAACCCGGAAGTGCCGCGCCTGGTTTTGTGTTCCCCGTAGCCAATGGCAGCGCCGGCTCCCCTCGCGTGACATCAGTGCCCTGACACCTTTGGGTCCTAACTCCCTCCGCCGGGCGCGCCGAGCTGAGCGTGCGCAGTGCGGCCGTGCTGGCTTTTTCCCGAATTGTGTGGGAATTCTGTGGGAAAATCCTTCATCCTGCTGGGAGCGAACGTCCCCGCGAAGTACTCGCGTGTCCCTGTCCCCTCAGGAGCTGTGCGGGCCGCGGGCTCTGCCTGTGGCACCAGGGGCTGCGTGAGGGCTCCCCCGGTCCAGAGAGCCCGGCGGGCCCAGAGCCGCTGCCGCCCGCCCTGCCGGCCCAGGGAGACACACACACACCACAGAGCCGCGGGCTGAGGATGGATTAACCTTTATTACCAGTGAGCCAAACTGCGGAAGCCCCAGCCAGGTGCAGGCGCCTCATGCCAGGTGCTGGAAGAGCCCCGGGAAAGCCAGGCCGCAGCCGAGCTCCGTCCTCCCGCTGCTCGTCACTGTGGGCTGTCTAATGTCCGGTGGGTGACACTGGGGGACACCGGAGGACACAGAGGAGGCTGCTGCACTTCCTGGCACCAGGCAGCGCTGCCGGGCCTGTTCAAGCACGCAAAGACGGATTTTTCCCATCCCTCCCAGGGCTGCTGCTCTCCCTGCTGGGAGCGCGTCAGGGTCGCCAAGGAAAGCGCGGAAAGCTTCGGTTCCCCGTTCCTAGAGCCACGTGAAGGCCGGGGACAGGGAGCAGTAGTAGGTGCCGTTGTCCTCCTGGCAGGCAGATGCGATGGTGAGGATGCAGGCATTGCTGGCCAGGTCTTTGGTGGCCGAGAAGCGGTCGGGAGTCCTGGCAGGCTTGTGCTTGTCTCGCTCGGAGTTGTAATAGAGCAGGTAGGTGAGGGAGCGCCCCGGGCGCTGCTGGTACCACGAGATGCCGAAGTGGCTGATGTTGTACTGGGGGCTCAGCGTGCAGGACAGCCGGGCGCTCTGCCCGGGCAGCACGAACACGGAGTGCGGCTGGCTCAGCACGGGCTGAGCCCTGCGAGCTGCACGCACCAAGGATGCGGTTAGGGATGGGCTCAGCCGTGTCCCCCATCACCCTCAGCCCCAAAATGTCCCCAGAATGAGGCAATGCCATTACCCAACCACCATCCTGCTCATTGTGATGCCTCAGGTTTTAGCTTTCATACTTTTCTGTAATGCTTTGGTGTGTACTTCTGAGATTCATATTAGGGATGGTAAGCTCTCTTCACAGAGCAGGGAGACAAAACAATTCCTTCTCTAGCTGGGGACCAAGGACAACCAATCCAAATTTCAGGTCCAAGAACATAAACAACGTGGACTGAAGAGAGAAAAACAAGAAGGATGGGACTTCATAACCTAAAGCTGGAATTGGACAATTAACTCCAAAACTTATAAAAGTCTGAGACCCTGTGCCCGGTGTCCATTTTGTGACCATTTTGGATTCATCTTGGGTGCAGCCCTGGCTGGGCTCTTTGCTGCCCAAGGTGCATCCATTGAGGCCTTCTAATAAATCCCTACTTTAGCTCTGTCTAGTCTCTGTTCTAGGGCAGTCTTCTCAAGGCATCAATCACATCACACAGCCCTGGAGCAAAACGCCCTGCTCAAAGCAGCCTCCCCTTGGACAGCCCACACCCAGCAGTGCCCCCAGGCAGGGCTGACCCGGCCACAGCACCTTACCTGTGCCCAGCGTCCCCAGCAGCAGCAGCAGCACCGAGAGGCCCAGGGCCATGGCAGGAGGCAGAGAAGGGAGGCAGTTTGCAGCTCTGGGGTGCTGCACAGGCTCTGGGTGCTGTGCCCCAGGCACTGGCGGGATGTATGTAAATGACACAGGGGGCTCAGGGACTCAGCTCTGCTGCAGCTGGGCTTCAGGGAGGGGGTGAGAGCCACCCACCTGCACCCCAGCCCGTTTCCTTCAGCTGCACCAACACACCCACAGCCCACCCTGCACCCTGGGCACCGGGGCAGCATTGCTGACCATCTCTCTTCGCTGATGGGAGGAGCAGAGAGGTTTCCCTGCGGTCTCACACTCAGGCCCTCTGCTGCCAGGCTCGCAGGAGGCCAGGAGCCTGAGCCACACCATGCCAAGGATGCCCTGGGGAGGCAGCAGGCTGGGGGCCACCAGGGAGAACGGAAGATGGGAGGCAGCTGTCCCATCACAGAAGCAACAGAAGGAAAGTTGCTGCTCCCTTCATGCAGCTCCAGCACGGTGACACGAATGACTTGGCAGGGCCTCAGCATAACCTGCAGCAGGGGCTGGGAGCTGCTGATGATGCTGAGGGTGCTGTCTCTTCCCCAGGGCCACCTGAGGAGCAGCAGCCGTGGGCAGCCATGGTGTGTGGCTGCTGAGGCCATGGGCAGGAGGCGTGTCCCGGGGGCCGGGGCAGAGGTGGCTGCAGCACAGCTGGTGGCCGTGCGGAAGGACAGCAGACCGTACAGCCCACGGCCATCGGCTCAGTGGGCGTGAAGCCCCTCCTGTCTGTGACACCTGGCACGGGGCCCAGGGACACTGCGTCACATGGCCACCACCCAGCTGTCCTCAGCAGTGAGGGCAGCAGGCACTTCTCATGTGCCAGAGCCGCCGGGCACCTCCTGCCCTCCACAGGCAGGCTCAACCCCTGCCAGTGCCACCTCATCACCAGCCAGGGACAGCCACTCCCTCCCCTCTGCAGCATCCACAGAGGCCCTAGGCCAAAGAGGCTTGCAGGTTTGCCCCTGCAGATATCAGCAGTTTGTGTTTCATGCAGCCAGGCCCCTGAGCTCTTGCAGGTACAAGCACACTGCAAGGACAGCTCCAGCTACTGCCCACCAGCACTCCCCAAATTCTGCAAAGTGGTGGCACGAGATGAACACGAGTCTCCCTGCACATGTCCTAGGGGAGGAGTGTCACACACACACACACACACCTTGTCCCAAGCTCTGAGCAGGTCAAGTCCATGGATTAGACTGACTGTGAAATGAAACCTGGCAAGACAGGAAAATCACCTCATCCAAAGAGGGGCATTCCAGAGAAAGGGAACTTGTCCTCACAGCAGAGAGCACTGGATAATGCAGCACAGCAGTGTTGTTACTGGTTCCCACCACTCTGGCCCTCCCCATCTGCTGAGCAGCCTGGGGACATGATTTCATCCATGTTTTCCACAGGAAAAGGGGATGATGCTACAGGGCCCTGACTCCAGGAGCACTTGCACAGCAACATTTGGGCACCAAACAGAAGATGCAGCTGACACATGACCATGTACACCATGGGGCTGCAAAACCCCACTGCCTCCTGCTCCAGAGTAGGAGCAGCACGGGCAGGGTCCTCAGAGAGATTTTTCCAGTGGCATCCAGCCATGTCACAGAGGAGGCCAGGCTGCAGCAGGGCTGGGCTCAGGTAGGAGCAGGGTGAACAGATGTGGCACCATCACAGCCCACATGAGCTGCAGGACAAATGGCGGAGGGGCCAGGAAACACAAGAGTACAAAAAGTCTGAAATTCAGAGCATCTGGGACCACATGGAGCCAGCAGCCTTCCCAACAGGCTGATATTTAGCTCAGCCCTTGCTCCACACCTCCGCTCTCCCCACCGCAGGAGGCCCAAGAATCTGCAGGGGCCGCTCACTGTTGCTGGGTGATCTGGCTCCTGAAACCACAACAGCGTCAGTGGGAACGAGCTGTGTGTCCTGGGCTCTGCAGCAGCTCCCAGCGCTGCCTGCGGGAAGGGAGCCGGCCCCACAGCCCTGCCAGGGCACAGCAGCGCCATGTTCGCCACAGTGAGATTCGGAGGTAGGTGGGGAAAGCCCCGGCCCTGCGGCCAGCCGGGCACCTGGGCCAGCCCTCTCACCCCCACAGGGACAGGGAGGGACAGCACCTGGTGCACAGCACTGCCCAGTGCTTGGGGAGCAGGCAGCAGAGCTCTGCCAGAGCACGGCAGCATCCTGCACCTCAGCTGCTTTAAGGAAAGGGAGATCTATTACCCCTACACTCCAAATCATGGAGGGAAACCAGTCCAGCAGAGCTGAGTTAAGCACAGGGAGGGAGGCTGGAGGTGGGGATGAGCTCCCAGCCTGGCAGCTCTGGGAAATCACCAGAGGGGGCCCTGCTTATCTAGACACAACCAGAAGAGCCACGGGGCACAAGTGCCAGCTGCTAGCAGAGCTCCTCTGTTCTGGACTGTGGGAAGGGTTCCCTGACTCAAATCCTGGCTCTCAGTTTCAGAGAGCAGTCACTTGTGGGAAGGAATGAGCAGCCCCTATCCTGACCTCACCCAGCTGGCTGAACGCCTTGGCCTGACCCCAGACACTTGTGACTGAAGCCATCAGACACACATGGCCCTAAGCCTTTGCTCCCTCTGCTATTTGAATTGGATCCCCAGCTCTGACTACTGACGTGTGTGAGCCCTGGGGGATTTCTCAATTGTGACAAACTCAGTCAAAGTTCATGGCCAAAATATCCTCGGGTGACTCAGCAACCATCTCCAGCTCTTTCCCCTTGTGACTGGGACCAGCTTGTAGAAGGGGACTGGCAAGGACCAGGGCTCACTGCTTTTTCCTACTCATGCTTGATGAAAGAATGCTAAAGGACAGACACTTCATCAATCAGAACCATTTTCCCCAAATCAAAGTGCTCCTCTTCTCCCCTTGACCTGGGGCACTCTTAGCACCCACTCTCAGCACCCATGGCTGTAATGCAGCTGCTCAAAGCCCTGCTGACGCCAGGTGGGGATCCTGCCTTTGCTGGTCTCTGTGGCACCTCTGGGAACCTCTGAGCCACCTGCTGTGCCTCCTGCCACACCCATGTGGTCCCTGGGTTTGGGGTGACCACGCTCCTATCTCAGGTCTCATTCCCTGTCTGCAGCCAACTGCCAAGCGATGGTGAACCTGCTCTGCTGTGTCCAGACCCTCACAGGTCACCTGAAGAGGAAGTGTCAGTGCAGGCCTGAAGGTACGAGTGCTCTGGGCTGTGGTCACCGAGGGACTGCCACTCACCCATAGAGGAACAGCACAGAGTAACAAATGGGTCACATGGGAGGCACAGAACATCCCAGAACACAGGGAAAGGGACAGCAAACCTCCCAGTCCCCAGGTCTCCACAGACTCTGTTCAAAGTGTAACTTGCCAAGGAAAATACCTCTAAACCCCACAGGCTCATGTTGGCCCCACAGGGGCACCCCTAGGCTTCCTTCACCACATCTGTCTCTCCAGACTGCATCGATCTTGTGGATGAAAAGGGCACCCTGATGAACCTGAGCAAAGTGGAAGATCCTGCATCTGAATATGCCAGTAAATACCTACAGGGAAGGCAGCGCTACATCCTCGTCAGAGCTGTCCGTAAGTTCCTTATCCAGACAGCCCAGCTCAGCCTCTGGGCCAGGAACCAGGAAGGGCCTGCTCTGAGGGGAGGTTTGGACAGGGCTCTCTTCAGCAGTCACTTGGACACAGCACAGAAGCTCAGAGGAGGCAGAGGCCAGCTCAGATGAAGAGCTAGAGCTGAGCCTTTGTTTGTGCAAGAGCTGCTCCAGGGGAGAAGGAACTTTTCCTGGGCAGAACCACCTGCCCCAGTTACAAGCCTTCAGTTTATAACCAGAAGAGAGACTAATCCATTTCTCCCATTCTGCTGGCAGGAGAAGAAAACTCTGAAGCCACCTGCTATGAATCGTTGCTAGAGAACCTGGGGAAACACTACCCTGACCTACCAGGTAAGAGCCAGGCACCCACCTCATCTCCACTGAGGAGTCAGGGGTGCAGGCATGGCTCCTGTTCCCATCTCAGCCCTTGTACAGCACCTGTGGGACTCTCCTCTGATCCTCCTGTGCTCCTTCAGGGCTCTTATGGCTGCGGGCAGCGAGTGCATTCTGGCACCAAGGGAGGGGACAAGCAGGGCTGCTGTGCAGGACACCTCCCAGTTAAGGGTGACACCCCACACCAGGCAGAGGCCTACCCAGCTTGTCCCCCTGGCAAAGAGGGTCATCTCCTTGGAACAAACAGGGAGGGAAGGACATCAAGAGAAATTGGGAAACCCTCAAGTGTCTCTCCCAGGCTGTAGTTTCACAGGTTGGCAGTGCCTTGCTCAACATTAATGGGCAACTGACCAACACAGCAGGAAAACAACTCTGGGAGGGCTTGGTCACTCCACAGATCGGCTGCAGCAGCTCTCAGGAAAGACTCAGAGGACAGACCAGAGGAAGAAGGGCTCCTTGCAGAGGGCTCAGCCCCACACCAGCACCCGAGCCAGGAACAGGACCACCTTACGGAGCAAGAGGAGCTTGGAACACAAGAACCCCCCTAAATGAGGAACAGACCCACTGCTGGTCACACAGGCAGCACAGCCTCCACCAGGGCCCAAACACCTGCCCAGGTACTTATTCCCAGCACAGCAAGAGTCCCCTGCTACTGAGCCCCTCTCCCTGGGATCCCCTGCCCCTCCTAGAGCTTCACCCTATCACACCCCAAGCTGCACCCTGACCAACCCAGCATCACAGCCAGGCACAAGCACTATACCCCTGCTTCAAGGGGCCTTGTGTTCCCCTGGCATAGCCTGCACTCCCCAGGGACAAGAACCTGCACCTCCTTTCCACCCACCTGCACTCCTATCACTGCATGGGTCTGCTTCCCACTGCACCCCTCTGGAGTGGCCCTGCAGGGACTGTCCCCTGCAACCACCAGAAGCTGCTCCAGAGACAGCCACTGCCCACAGCTGCAGCAGCACTTTGCCAAGATGGGTCAAAGATGCCCACCTGCTGCAGGTGCTCCTTAACAGCTTCTCTACCCAGAACAACACATCAAGAGTCTAATACACTTATTTCTTAAGTGAGTTAAACAACTGTGGAGTGGCTCTTCCCTGCTCACACAGGACAGACCAGCACATGGAGCACTTGGGCTTTTAATCTCTGGCATCTACTTTTTCCCTTGGCTGTCTCTCAGAACACGAGACACCCCTGATAAGGCCAGGCATAGCTCAGGACACCTCTACCCCGTGATATTTAGAAGGGCACCGGCACCAGCCTCCAGTAGCTGCTAACAGCACCTGCTGCCAGCATTTACCATCTAGACTTGGATTTTCTCACAGATCCCAGCAAGGGGCTGAGAACTTGTCCTTTACTCAGCAGTCAGAGATCAATAGGTTAAAAAGACTCATTCTGCCATGACAAATGCATCAGTCAAGCATCTGAAAGTGTGCTGGTTTACCTGCTGTGCCACTAAACTCCAGCTGAAACCTCAGAATACCCTCTTATGCCAGCATGAGGAACAGGGTGTCCTGCTGGAGGCCAATCCATGGGCAGCAATCACGAGGCTGTGCTGCCAAGGTAATTGGAATAGGAAAGCAGCTCCAAACTTCACCTGATGCCAGTGACCTTGAGACCATTGCATAACCTGCTAAAGCTTCAAAGTCAGATTAGCCAACTGTATCCAAGTCCCCCAGCCAGACAGGTCAGGTCAGGAATAGGATATCTATAGAAAAGTAATTTGTCACTGAACATACTGTGGAACACATGTTGGCTTACCTCTCTGCAGCCTGTCGTCCCCCTGGAGGGCAGCCAGTGTCTGCATCTCCTTTTGCCGAGTCATGCAGGCACAGTCCTTGCTAGGCTGCACCCCCTGTTTGCAGGAAATACACACTTGTGCCTCGTCCTTTGTCTCACAATGTTAATTCTTTGCTAGCTTAATCGTAGCTTGAGAATTAAATAAAAACCATGCACAGGTAATAGGTCCAAATAAACTCTTTTATTTCTCTGTAATAAATACAGTGCTATCTGAATACTGAAGACCCTTGGGTCCAATCATTCTTTTCCTTCCCTACTAGTTCAGAAGTGAATTACCACTAGAATACTCCTGTGTCTGGTCAGTCTGCTCCCTCCAGCTCATTCCCTGTCTCTCCTTCCACTCCCTGTGGAGAGCAGGGCTCTACACCACGATCCCCTTCCCAACAAGTGGGCAAATGCTTCACAGGAGAGAAGAAACACCTACAGAGAAAAAGCAGAAATTCAGCATTAAGTACATGTTCAGCAGCTGGAGTTAAAAGCTCTCTCACCCAAGGTAACCAGATGATGACCTAACTACTGACAAGAGCTTGTACCAAATGCACCAGGGATTAGACAACCGGCCAGGGAGAGCAGCAGCTTTCCCATGGCAGCACGAGTGGACCCTCTAAGAAGGTACCTACAGCCCCCCAGCCCCCACAGAGACATCAAAATAATTTCTCCTTCCCCTTCCACCTACCTTCTGCTCTCCAGAAAACAGGAAAAGACCCAACTGCTTCCTACTTAAAGCCCTAAAGAGCACTATATACCCAAAAGATCGCTTCTGCAACCCTTAAGCCCTCGGAGGCGCTCTGCTGGCAGCAGTTCGCTCCCGCAGGGACAGGCCACGCTCACCGTTGTTGTACTTGCACTGCTTCAGAGCCTCGTTGAAGCCCTCGCACAAGGTCAGGTCCGTCTGGTTGGTAGCGCACTCCAGGAACTGCTTCACCTCATAGTGGCACGGTCCGTACGGCGGCTGCTGCAGCAGGGGCCGGGGCTCCTGCGAACCGGGCCGGGTCAGGGCGGCCCGAGGGCAGCGCCGCCTCTTCCAGCGGCTCCCGGCCCCTC
>VWZP01007201.1:0-42130 GCA_013396995.1 Dicaeum eximium
CAGGCTGTGCTGGGGCCGGCTGGCGCTGTGGCCTCGTGCCCAGCCCCGGGTTTTGCTGGAGCTCTGCCCCAGGGCACAGGTGCCAAGAAATGATGGCTGGCAAGATGCAGAGTGCCCCATCCGCTGTCCCAGCTCCCAGGGAAGGGGTCACAGCACCTCAGAATGGTTTGGGTTAAAGAACTCATCCCATCCCACCCCCTGCCATGGCAGGGACACCTCCCACCATTCCAGGCTGCTCCCAGCCCTGTCCAGCCTGGTCTGGGACACTTCCAGGGATCCAGGAGCAGCCACAGCTTCCCTCACCATCCTCACAGATAAGAATTTATTCCTAATACCCAATCTGAACCTTTTTGCCCATTTTGAGCCATTCTCCCATGTGTTGTCACTCCATGCCCTTGTCCAAAATCCCTCTCCAGGTCTGTTGGATCCCCTTTAGGCATTCCCCAGGCATCAATCTAACACAGACAGGACTGCAGACAGGATCCCCTGCACTGCCCCACGCTGCTGCCCGCACTTCCAGCAGCCTCTATTTGCATAAAACAAACCCAAATAATTTAAGCTGCTCCAGTTCCGAGTGTCACTAATTCCTCAGAGCGAGAATCATCTCTGGGGTTCCCACAAGCAGCGCAGAGAGGAGCAAGACACAATAAGTATAAATTGAGTGAACTCCAGAGATTGGAATAAGAGCTGTGAAATATTGCTCAGGGCCTGAGAAGCTCCTTCAACCCATTTTCTGAGCTACCTGAGGGACAGGGGCCGAGACTGGCAGATGACAGCACACAGGCTGAGTCAAACCTGCTGTCCCAGTACTTGTGGCCTCGTTGGAGGCAGGAAATTTCTCAAAGTTTCTTTATGTGAGGTTTGCTGCCCCACTTTTTAAACTGAGGCATTCTGCAGGGGTTCAGCAAAGCTCAGGGAATCTTTTCCTTTGCAAGAGGAGACACAGCAGCGTGGGGTGTTTGTCCCTCAACAGCAGGATCAGAAACCAGCCCTGCAATGAGGCTTTGCCTCCTGGATTCCCAAAGGATTCTCTGGATGGAAACTGCCCAGGAAAGGAGCTCTGGTGCCTTGGTGCTGCCCGGCTGGCTCTGGAGATGTCCTGCCTGTTTACTCATCACAAAGTGACCCCTTTGTATATATTTTACAGCAAAATCTCGTGTGAGAATTAGCACAGCCTCCCTCTCCCGCGGCAATCAGCACCTCTGCCTTCCGGGGAGCTCCCCCGGGCTTGGCACCGCTTTAATCTCCTCAATGAGAGAAGATAAAAGAATGGAGCAGCTGATGCGATAGGCCCGGGGATAATGGTTGGCATTCTCTGCCTGCAGATAACAGCTTGGGCTGGCGAGGAAATCACCTCTGCGGGAGGAGGTGCTGTGTGCCGGGGGCTGCGGCCACTGCCCCGCGGCCACCGCTGGCCCCGGGCAGCTCCTGCCTCGGCTTTGTGCCCTGCCAGGTCCCTCCTGCCGCTCCCCCAGCAAATTGAGCCTCCACAGCATCTCCAAAGGTCCCACAGCATCTCCAAAACCTGCAAAGTGCCTCCAAAGCATCTCCAAAGCCTCCTCAGCATGTCCTAACCCTGACTCCCCACCTGGAGCTGCAGGCACTCCCTGGAGAGCCACGGGCAGGGAGAACACCCAGGATCCTGGGGCTGCATAAGCCCCTCTCTGTGGAAGGAGAGGTTTTCCATCTGGTACCAAGCACAGATGAGGGTTGGGAACTGCCAGGTCCCACCATCCATCCCCAGCCCTCAGAAGCAGCCAGGCTTTTCCAGGAGCCATCCTCTCCCTGCCTGTGCCTTCTCTCCCTGCAGTTAGAGCTGGTCTCACCTGCAGCTGAACTAAAAGGTGTTTCCATCCCATTCCTGCTCAAACCTCTGTGACAATCACAGCTCCCTGCAAACCAAGGGTCAAAATCCAAAGAGCTCATTCCCGGAGCAGGCAGCAGGTCCCAATCCTCATGGCCGAGCTGATGCCATCAAATCTGTATTTGCCATGAAGAATAAGCTCTCCAAGAGGCCCCCTGGCCCATGGCTCAGAGCTGTGTGTCTGCCTCCCCCCTGGCTGCCCACTCCTTGGATTGTTTTGGGATTGGGATGGGGAGGAGTGTCTGGGAGGTGGCGAGCAGGGGAGGGTATGTTAAGCAGTACCTTTAGCTGAATAAATCAGGGAGGTTGCCAGCAGCCTGCCACAGTAAGTATGCATGTTAAATCAAATCAGATCTGCTGCAATAGAAAAGATTTAATGGTAGGGGTTTGTTTGCTCCCCACCATAAACACGGAGATGTGAGCACTTCATGGTGAGAACATCTGTGGACTGGGCAGGAGGTGTCAGGAGCTGGATCTAACATGCAAGGCTTCTCTTCTGTGGCCAATTAAACAAATTGCAGCAAAACAGCATTTTATTAGTATTTGCCCATAGCAGTCGCCTGCTGCAATAAATTTCCTTCAGGCACTCTGGAGAAAGGGGAGGGAAGGATTGGCAGGGAATGGTGGGAGAAGTCACCGCGGCGCAGCCTCCGGGGCCGCGCCGCTCCAAAGTGCCTGTCTCCAAAAACAACTGCTCTGCTTTATCATAAACATGGTGAGTTATGAGCTGCTCTGCAGAGAGCCCTGCACAAATAATAATAATGAGGAGGAGGTGGGAGGCAGGGCTGCTTTCCCAAAGCACTGGGACCTACAGGTCTGGGAATGAAACTTATCCCAGCGCCTCTCTGCTCCCCCTCGCTTTAATTACAGATTAAATTCTTTTAGAATTCATCCTTGCCCATTTGGCCTATGCCATCCTCTTATTCCCATGTGCTTCTGCTTTTAAGCACAACTTTTGTCTCTTTTGCAGTTTCTTTCCTTTTGTTATTATTGCTTTTAAGGGAGAGCTTGTCTTTACTTTTTTTCCCACGCAAACGGGGGCTGCAAAGTCGGCCAAGCCCATCCCCAGCGTCGCTTTGCTGGCAGTCCTTGGGATTTCTCAGGTCTGAATATGCCAACACATTTCTTGGCTGAGGACCTGGCACAGTTACAGGCAGGAGCTGATGTTTCTCAGTGTGGTATAGCCGAGGCACCTTCTGTGTCTTACGTTTTTTGGATGATGGAGAGCCCGAATGAGCGATAGATAGGATTTTTTCTTTTCCCCTTTTCTCTTTCCCTTTTCTATTCTCCTTCCTGGGCCAAAGCACCACCATCCAGTTGATGGATGCCCCATCCCCACTGATAACCAGCCCTCTCATCTCTCTCACACTCAAGGGAGGAAGCACTTCAGAGCAAACCATCCTCTCCAGAGAGGTCCTGGGACAATGGCAAGCACCAATAAATACCCCAAATCGCCGAGGTTACAGCAAACAGATGGTGTTCTGCTGCACAGACACTCTCTGCCGGGGAAGTGCTGCAAGAAATTACCTATTTGTTGCTTGGTTATCTCCATATTTTACGTTGGAAGCACCATTCATATCGAAGGAGTGTCAGCGTTATCCCGGGAATTCCTCATTTCCCGGCGCAGTTATCGACAGCCCGCCTTCCCAGCAGCCTCCTGCTGCTGTTTGCTCTTCCCCTCCCAGCTCTCCAGCTAAAGATCCTGTAAAGAGATAAATAACTCCACCTGCACTGCTGATTGGTAGCAAATTAATGTTCAACAATCACCTCCTTCCAAATACGTCACTTAAAACCACCTCAAAATGTGGAGTTTTTCTCCTTTTCCTTTCTCAAGAACAGCAAAATCAAGGCAGCAGGTTATTAGTGGACATTAATTATCTGTTTTTAATGAATTAGCTGACCAGCCTGGCTGCTGATGGATTACACCTATGAAATTATATTGCTGTTGAAACACAGGATATGTTTAGATGGCATCAGCCTCTTGACTTAAGGATGGATTTGATTTATACTTCATTAACATAATTCCTAACACACCACTTCTTTGGGAAAGAAAATTAGTGTCTAAGCAGGAGCTAACAAGTTTAATGGCTTGCTTGAAGGAAAACATAACCATTGACTGTGAATAAGCAACTAGAGGCATTAATATGTTGTTGCTGTTGTTGTTGTTGCTCTTGGGTTTATGAATCTATATTTGTAGGGGAACATTCCTGCAGTGCTGCTGTGGATAGATGGGAGAGGGTGGAATTTCCTTGTGTGTGTCTGACTTTGTACCAGGCAGGGAGGTGTTGGTGCTGGCCAGGCTGCTCAGGGTGCAAAGACCTTCCCAGTGCTTCCCAGTGCTTCCCAGTGAGCTGTGGTGGGGCTGGGATGAGAGGCCACACCCAGCCCTCCCTTGGGTTTGAATAACAGTGGACACTGCACGTGGAGAGGGAGGCCTTGTGCTCCCAGACACAACTCTTATTTATTTCCATTTTGCAAATGCTGGCTGCCTGCTCAAGTTTTCTATCACAGAAGGCTTAGTTAAATAGCTGGTGAGCCTCTGTTCTTCTCTCCTCTCAAAAAATGAACTGTCCTTTTTTGTTCTTTAAATCATGCTGTGTTAGCACACAAACAGCACGAGAAATCAAAGCACTCCAAGACATCCAGGTTGGGTGCAGGAGGGAAATGAGCTCAGCCAGTGGGAACACACCCTCAGAGGAATGAGAACTTGAAACAGTGGGATGGAGAGGGACAGAGGGAGGAGGAGGAGGACGGCTGCACTGAAACCAGAAAGCACAAACCCTCCAGAACTTTGTGCTTTAAGCTGTTCATGGGTTTTAGTTTGTTGGTGGCATTTTAGGGAGTTTTAATTGTGTTTTGTACCTGCCTGATCCGGAGGGCTCTGGCTCTGGAGGACCCTTCCCCTCCCTGCTGAGGCCTGGCAGGTTCTCCTCCTGTTTGGCATCCTGGCACCTTGGGCAGTGATTAATGAGCTGCTCTTCCCCGCGCCGTACGGATCCCTGTTAGACTTGGTGCTTATTAATTACACACAGCACCGTCAGCACGCTCAGAATTGGGGTCCCTGCTTTTCTAATTCCCTCCTTATTTCACGTTCCTTTCCCCCTGGCTCCCTCTCAGCTGTGTCCCCTCCTGCTCGGGGCTGGCTGATGGATGAGGGTTCAGCAGCGGTGGATCCCACGCTGCCTGAGCCGAAGGTCAGCGCTGGGAATGGCTCCAGAAGAAGCAGCTGTTCAGCAATTCCCACCTCAAATCCAGTGTCCAGCTCCCTCCACAGCCTCTCATCCCGAGCCAGCTGCCTCACTCGTGCCCAAACCCAGGGCTTCTGCTCCATTGCACCCTGCAGCCCTCCTTGTTTTCATAAAACCTTCTACTGTCCAGACTTGGTTCATCCTCCAAGTTAAAAATCCCTGCTCGGTGCTGAGCCCTGGGGTATGCTCAGGGAGATGTCAGATTTTATCTGTAGTTGCCCTGCTGCTGTCACCACTCCCATTCCTCTCCTCACTGCTGGGCTGGAGGCAGGGCAGTGTCCAGTTTGTATTTCTTCCTAATCCACCTTTATCTGAAAAAACCCGATCCCCGTGATGGGAAAAAGTGAGGACCTGAGGACAGGCACCAAAACACTGATGGTTTTAACTGGTATTGGGGCTGGGACAGGTGTGGGTCGTGTGCTGGGCATGGGACAGCCAGTAAAGGACACAATATGGCAAGCAAAGGGCACGGTTTGGCCACTGTAGAGGCTCTGTGCAAGCTCTGGTTGCACCAGTTCCAGCTCAGACTCAGCCACTGATTGGAATTCAGGGTGGCTGCACCCAGAATTCCCAGGCTGTGTCACCACCCCTGGGGGTGCTGGGGGGCTGTGGGAGGATGGCAGTGCCAGCAGCCCCCTCTGCAGTGGGCACACTTCCCTTTACCTGTGGTTTCACCCCTCTGAGAAGCCAGACATGATAACAGGTGAGCACACACGTCCCTGTGGAGTCACATCCCTGACAAACCCATGGCAGGAAGGGGCAGCCCCCATGACAATGCACACACAGCCCCCTGACTGTGGCTTCAGAACTTGTCCCTGCTAACAGGATTGCTGCTGTGCTCCCAGACACTGCTTAGCTCCTTTACAGACCGAGGTAAACACCACAGTAATTTATACTGTCCTCCCCGATCAGCTTCGCCCTCTTTTACATCTTGCCTTGCAAATAATAAGGCAGCCCACAAAGCCATTTGTTTCCTAATGACAGGGGTTTCTATAGTGAGCAGATTAAGGAGGAGGAGATTAGAAGATTATACACCAGGCAGGACTCACAGGTTTATGGGGCTTTGGAGATCCAACGATTAATGCATTTCATAAATGAAACTTTCTTTTGTGACAGGTAGAACGGAGGGAAGCGGCCGTTTTAATTGGCAAAATTTATTTAGCAATTTTCCTCGAGGATGCTTCAAGCACCCAGACAAGGCTTGTACATTGCACAATTATCAGGTCCCGCTGCTCTGATGTTGATAAGGCTTGGTAGATTTTCTCCACCAAATTTGCTGTGAATGGACCCTGGATGAGCTCTGTGAGCTGTGTCTGCCCACGCTGAGCCTGTGCCCTTTTTTTAAGGGTGCCGGGGTGCTGGGATGGCATTCATTACTTTCTGTCTTCGGGGAAGGAAAGAGAAAAACTCCTTTTCCATCAGAGGAAGGAGCAGAGCTGCTTTTCCATGGGGACTGTAGGTGCCAGACGTGGTGTTGTTACTTGTCGTGGCACTGTGATCACAGCCCAGCGTCCCCGTGCTGGGCAAGGGGTGCCAGGGGATGTTCATGACCTAAAATACAGCAGGGGAGGAGCAGGAGATAACGTCTCCTGCATGTATTGGGGGAAATATCTTTACTGGAAGGAGTAGGAGGCTCAGGAAAGCCCAAATCCACCTAAATCCACATATGGAAAGCAGCATGGCTGCTCAGGGTGAGCACAGCAGAGTGTTGGTGTCCTGGAGCAGAGGGGTGCAGGTAACCAAGGAGGGCTTGCAGGGTGTTTTAATTCCCCACAGAGAATCCCAGGTTTGCATCAGGAAGATGAAAATTAAAAACCTGGAAAAAATGTGGGAGGGACCCAAAATAGATATTTTAGCCTTTGGCCAAAAGAAACTGAAAAGGGAAAAAATTTGGGAAAGAAACTGTGACAGTGTTCTTCTCTTTAATTTTCTGATGAAAAATCAAAACAGCAGGAAAAGAAAAAGCACTTGCTTTCATTTTGTTGAAAACCCAATTTTCCACGAAAAGTAGGTTTCAATGGAAAATTTCCACCTCTTCCCCTGTCCCTCATGAATTGTTTCAGGACTGGCTGCCCCCTCCCCAGCACAGCCCTGGGAGCCACCTGGCCCCAAGGGCCACCTCAGAGCTGGAGGATGCAAAGAGCATTTCCAGTGAGCCAGGAGCACAGAGGCTGGGGACACTTGGGATTCTGGCAGCCTGAGCCACGTCCAGCCAGGCCAGGAGCTTGTCTGGGCTCACCTGGCAGGGCTCAGGGCCCAGGGCAGTGTCCTGGCCTTGCTGTGGCTGAGGAAAACCCGAGGCTCAGGGAATGAGGGACTCTCTTGGCATCAGCCCAGCCCCTCCTTGCGGATCCAAGCTGCTCCCCCAGCACTGGGGGTGCCACACACAGGGCAGGGCTCAGGGCAGCTCTGACAGGGTTGGGGGACTGGGGCTGATTTGTTCTGCACCTGGTCACAGAAAAGCCACAGATTCCACAGGTTCTTTTGGAAACCCCTTCCCTGGAGCTGGTCCCTGCAGTCAGTGCCTGTCTGTGCCAGGAGAAACCTTCTCCATGACCATCCTTCTGCTTCCTTTCCATCGCTGGAGTTGTTTTCAGGGTTTTAAATGAACAAAATTCATTTGTTGAGGGTTTAAAATGAACAAAAGGGCTTAACCAAAGCCACCCTGGGCTGTTTGAAGCCAGGCTGAGTTGCCATCCAGGAGCAGTGGCAGCCTGGGCAGTTCCTCCTTGCAAGATGACTCAATCAACTTTGGCTCCTGGAACAATCGCCCAGCCCTGCCAAAAGGGACAATGGGGACAGGACTCCTGAAGCAGGGGGCTGGGGGACCCTGTCAGCCTGGATTACAGGAATGCCTAAGAGTTAATTAAATTACAATTTGCTATGCTGCCAGTTCACACGAAGCTGCAACATCTGTGGGGGGACGGAGGGCTGGGGGAGCTGGCCAGGGAGCTGCTGTCCTGCCTCTGGGGCTGGGAGCTCCACCTGCCCTCTGGCAGGGCTGCACAGAGGAGCACAACATCAGTGAAAAGAGCCTTATTTCTGATACACTCACACCTGTGGCTTTAGTTTTTAAAATCTTCAATGGAACAGGAGCTGGATGGGGGCAGCTGTTGGCCCCAGGTCCCAGGAGCTAACTGGTGCATCAGGTAAAGTTCAGCAGTGCCAATTTGTAAAATAATTCTTTTAAAATACGCTAGAAAAATATTTCCAGGGGCTTTCTGCATTTCCTTTAAGCTCTTGAGGCTCAGTTTTTTAAGACTCTCTTCTGTGACCATGGGTTTTATACATCTATTGAATTTTCTTATTTTGCCTTGAATCCAGGAGGAGCAGCTTTAGGAAACTTGTAAGACTCTCACGAGGGGACAATGGTTTGGAAGTCCACAGGCAGCGTTGTTGTGTCTCTGTGTCCCTGGATTTTGCTGCTTTCAAGGCAGAGGGCTCTGAATCTGCCAGTCTTTTGAATCTGTCAGTCAGTCTCTCTGATTTTTCTTCCTGTTTTCCTGCTTGCAGCCAAATTATGAAAGGCTGAGAGCAGGAGCTGCGCTCCAAACAAGTGCAGGCACATGCTCACAACCTGAGGAGTAGCAGGCGAACACTTCTGCGGTAATAAGCTCCATGCTGTGCTCAAAAAGGGCACTTAATTTTTCATTCTTAAATGCTGTGATGTTCTTGTCTTCCGGCTTCACCAAAACTCCTCCATGGAGATGGATGGGCCATGCAGAACACAGTTATCAGAAAGATTAAGCCAGGACTTGTCATTTTTTATATCAGCCAGCAGTCAGGTTGACGAGTGATGTCCTCTTAGCTCCTGGGATGCGTCCGGCACCTTTAGTGCCAGTAGTAAAAAGGACTATAAAAAATACCATAGAAGAAAGGGTAATGATGAAATTTAACTGCTCCCTAGCACACACCTGGGGTCTAGTAATCTGGAAATGGGGGGTTCAGGTGCTTCATCTTTTACTGCCTTGTCCTTGTCTGTAAGTTTAAGGTCCTTCCACTGAACCATAACATATTGTGGTCACTGCAAAGAGCCGGCCCTTGGCCCTGCCTGGGGCAGGCAGGGACAGCTCAGAGCAGGCAGGGGATGCTGAGCACTTCTGCCTTCAGCCAGCTGCAGGAGGAGCTGCTCAGCTCGGAGGGCTTCACCCCAAAGTGGGACGTTTGTGCTGGGGACATCCTCACGGCAGCTTCCTCCCTCTCCCTCGCTTTTGTACGGGCACAGAGAGCGCTCAGACCCGGTGGGTGAGCTCTGCCAGGGGACCCAGGGTGGCACAGACAGCTGTGAGTCCCTCTCACTGCCTGGGCAGCATCCCTGGAAGGCCTTGGAGGCAGCTCCATGTGCTGCCCACACCCAGCCAGCATCACTTCATCATTTCTCAGGGCTGCGGCCCGGCCCGGCGTTATTAATCTGAGAAACAACTGATACTAAATGATCATGCTACATTAAATTTATAGACCCTTGCATATAGCTGCTATTGATCTTTTCCCAAGCATCATAAATATGTGATGGAGTGTGTATGGCAATGCTTTCCCCCCTCTCCATTAAAGGTGGTTAAACTTTTCATCTCTGGGGCGGAAACGGGCGATGAGTCTCTGCGGGCAGGGGCAGCCCGGCCAGATCATTTGTGTTTTAATTACTGGGAGGTGCAGAAAGCTTCAGCAGAACACGAGGGAAGAGCTATTGCCTTCCTGCTTTCCCTAACTTGCCTCTTTTCCTCTCCTCGCCCAGGTTCTGTCACTTTTCCTCACCCATCTCCTGTCTCCAAAGGGATGCAGAGCTGTGATGGTTTTCATTCCCTCATTCCCAATCCTGCCCTGCTGCTCACGGCCCCAGCAGCACACCAGAGCAGCGGGATCATTCACAGGAGCCCCACCAGGGCTTGTCTTGGGCTCAGGAGAGCAGCTTTCCCCCACTCAGGTGCTGTCCAGCACCTCCCAGGCTTTTCTGTGGTGCCCAGCACGTGTCACCCTGCCCAGGGTGGGTGACACAGCAAGGGACAGCACCCCCTGCACGGGCTGTGCAGGGACCTGGGACAAGGGACAAACAGCCAGACCCTCAGGTAGTGCTGTGATAGCAGCAGGGAAAGGAGATTTGCAAATCATCCTTCGGCATAGGCTGGAACAACTTATATCCTAGAGCCATCTAGGGGCGAAATCCCGGCTCCAAGGAGGCCAGGGCAGCGGTGCCGCCGGGTTCGGAGGGGTCAGCGCTGGGCAGGCACCGAGGGTGCCACTCTCACATGACCCCGTGGGTCCCCAAAGCCGTGCTGAAGGGCTGGTACAGTGAAAATCTGCCTCCCGATGCTTCTGCTCCGGCGCTGGGGAGCAGCAGCACCCGGAGCAGGGCTCTGCCAAGCCTGAGCTGAACAAAGGCTCTGGAAAATGGGCTGAAAATCTTCTGCCTTTCTTGCTGCTGATGATAGTTTGTGATGTTTTTCAAGCGCACATCAAGAAGTTGGTGCTTGAAAGAGCCTTGGTGGCATGAAAGGTACAAAGCCCAGAGTCTGTATGGAAGGAAAAGGTGTGTGAAGAACGTCTGTAAGTTCAGAAACAAAAGCGATCCTTGGCTGAGCCCCCTGTGCCAGCCCAGGAAACACCTCTGGCTGTGCCTGGGAGGGCAGGGGGCCAGCAGGGGCTGTCCCTGCCCCGTGCCCGGGTGTCCCTGTCACTAATTGAGATGCCCAGCTGCTCTTTCCTGCCCCTTTGGCTCTTTTCACTGTGAATTCCCCGGGAGCCTGAGCTCGGATTCAGAGACATCCCACAGCTCTATTGCACTGCTTGTGCCTCAGTTCCCTGTCTGAAAAATGGGGTCAGTGATGCCTCTGCAGAGGAGCTGGGAGCACAGGTGAGGGGCCTGGGCACCCTGGGCCAGGAGGTGCCACCGGTGTGCCCAGTGTCCTCCTGACAATTAGTTCCACTTGTGATGGCAGAGAGGGGATAGCTGGTGAGCAGCACAATACCCTCCGTCTAAATTATTCCTCCTCCTCCTCCACAAATGTCATAGCAGAGATTAGCCATCATGTGTCCTTAAGTATCCCATTTATCCCAAATGACTCTGAGCATGTTAACTGCATTTAGATTAAAATGAGCCTTTAGACCCGCAGCATCTTCCCAGGCTGGCCCAGCCCCTGCCTGGCCCCTCCTTGCTCCTTACAGAGCCGAGGATGTGGAGATACCCGGGAGCACAGCGCTGTCACAGCAGCTCCACTTGCCCACACAAACATTGTTCCAGGACAGCTTTAATCCCTGCAAAATTCTCTTAATTTTGATTTGCCAGTCGTGGATTCCTTTTCAATTAACCTCCAAAAGCACCAATTAAAGAGAACAGTGCCACGATCACGTAAGAATAGGCTGTGCCAAACCCTCTAGAAGTGTTCTAGCACCAAAAATTAATGAGGAGGGTCAAAAGCAGGTTGCAAGGCAGAGTCAGCTTTGGGTGGGAAACCCCTGGATTAATGTAAGCACGAGCCCAGAAAGCCTGCAGAAAATTTGAGGCAGATTTAATTAAGCTCCTAATTAAGCAGCCAAGTTTGTCTCTGCTAAAGAGTTTCAAACACGTTGGAGTCTCAATTTGAAGGCAAAGCCTGGACATTGAACCCCAAAGTCTTGCTGGGCTTTGTGATTCCCTCCAGGGAGGATTGCTGGTTCCCACTGGTCCCAGTCCAGCCCCACAGTCCGGGCAGAGGGCAGAACAATCCCCATCCATCCCGTGGGAGCACCCAGCCCCCAGACTGACCCAGAGCCCAGCTGGGGGCCGCCACCAGGGCACAGCGTGGCTCCCAAAGGCCACCAGGCCTCAGGGAAGTCTCATCCCTGTTCCCTGTCCCTTCCCTGCCACACATCCCTTGCTGTCTTTTGTCTCAGGAGTCACCAATGGTTGTTGTTGGAGTCCCCTCGGGGTGAATCAAGACTCCCGACTCCAATATCAGAAGGTTTATATGATTTATTAAAATTGCTCCATAGTTCAGAAGGATTTGGGCTATTTCTGCCCAGGTACAGAGCCGGTATTTTGTTTCTTCCAGCTCCATACCCCAACTCTCAAGAATGCCAGAAAACGTTTACAAAGTCAGAGAGAGCAATTCTCTATATCATAGGTTGGGAAAAGCAAACCACATCTCCCATATCAGGAGACAGGCAAAGGAATGCATTTTGTTCTTGAAACACACACACAGGGATTTGAAATCTGCAGAGAAAAAAAAAAGAAGGAAGAAAAACTCAGCAAGTTTGCATGTGAGAGACTTATAAAACGTCCAAGTGACAATCCCTGGACACCCAAGCTGCTGCTGGAGGGGGCAGCTCGGGCCTGGGCAGGGCAGGGCCGTGCTGCTGTGGCTGTCACCAGCACTGCAGCACACAGAAGCAGGTTAGAGAGGACGTGGCAGAACTTGGAGGAGCTTGCGCTGCTTTTCTCCCCTCGTTAACGTCCCCCGGGGCCCGCGGTCTCTTTAGTGCTAACACAGTAACGAAGGCCACAGCCTATTAATTGCAGTGACAATGATAAAGGAAGAGTCAGAAGCAGCTATTTGTCTTTCATGTAACCTCGTGCATCATCGCAAGATAAATGAAAACTCATTTTCTGCTTTGATTCAGTCTAATTTTTCAGGGCCCCCGAGGCAGGTTGCAGGAACTGTGTGGCTTCATCCCCATAAAAGTGCTGGCCCCGGGGTTCAGGGGTCAGGGAAAGTGCAGTGCCAGGGGCGCCTGGCTCTCCCCAGCTCCCAGGGGTGACGTAAAAGCGGGAAGGGCTCTGCTGCTCATCATCATTAAATCCCCATTGGAAGGTGGTGTCGGGGCCCTGATGGATGAGCCACGTGGCCAAGGGACTCCCTGTCCCCAGCACCCCTGGTCACCTGCCCGGGGAGCTCGGCCACACCTGGGCTGTGCACCTGAGTCCACACACACAGGGCAGGGCGAGGCTGGGTGAGGATTTCGGGGAGAGCACCTCACCCCAGCCATCTACCCAAAATTCCTGTTCCCAAGGACGTGGGGGTTGGATAGAGAGTGGGATGATGCTCTGAGGTCATTGATACTTTGAGAGTCAGACACACCCAGGGTGCTCCATCTGTGCTGTGACCTGCTTAGCAAGGACTCGTCATTCCAGAACCCTCAGTATTGGTGTGAAGGGAGCAAAATGCCCCAAAATTACATCAGGAGCTGTCCCCAGCTCTCCCCCAGCAGCCTTGGCCAGCTCTCCTGCCATTTCATGTGCCCTGTTCTCCCAGGACATCTCCTGTGGGAGCACAGAGCCTTGAAGCTTCATCTCGTTGGCCTCAGGGGTTGGCTGCAGGCTCGGGGACACCCTGTTCATCCTGAGATTTGTTGGGTCAGGCCCTCACCTTCTACAGGTCCAGGCTGGGAAGGAGTCTGAGTGTTGGACAGGAAAGTTTGCCAGAATACAGAGCAAAATACCTTACTGAGGCAGAGAAATTAAAAAAAAAATTTTAAAAGGGAAAAAAGCAAGTTTTGTAGGGAATTAGCCCATTCTAATCCAGAGGAATCAAACCCCATCACGCATACTGGTCATGCCTCTTCTGAACATTTCAGTGCTAACAGTGTACAGTACATTAACTTGATTAATCAGAATATAATCTTGCCTGCCTGCTGCACCGATGCTTCCTCCAGCAATCCCCAAAAACGCTTTCCCCTCTTGCACCACGTAACACCCGTTTCCCTCCTGGTACCAGAGAGCTGAAAATAGCCTCAGGCTCGGCCCTGCTGGCCCAGGGCTGGCCGTGGCACGGACAGGGGCTCCCATATGTCCAGGTTTCCCAGGCTGGACGTGGTGGCCGGGCAGGACTCGTGGCTGGCCCCGCGCCCGAGTTCCGGCCATCCGTCAGCCCACTCGGGCTCCAGCCGCGCCTGGACAAGGGTCCAGAGCAGCTCTGGAGCCTGCAGAGACAAATCCCTGCCTGGAAAGGGGAGAGCAGCTGAGGGGAAGGGGATGGGGGCTGTACTCCCCACCACCCCCTCCCCCTGGGCCTGCCGTGCAAAGAGCCCTGGATTTTAACTCATAATATCATTTACTTTACTTACTAATATCGTTTACCTCCTGAATGCTGGGTAAGAAAATCTCACCAGGGCATTTCCCCAGTGCTGATTTACTGGTGCCTGCTCCAGCTGAGGCCAGCGAGGAGCCTAATCTGGGGGAGATTTGAATGTTATTGGCATTCATGAATTTTTGCTTTGTTGCTGTTTTGACTTTTTTTTAAAGGACAAAAGTTTGAAAATTTTTAAACTCAGCTGGGAGTATTTCATAGCCTGGGATTTGAGGCGAGCAGCTGAGCAGTTGGGTTGGAGCTTGTGGTGTGGGCACATCCCTGGCCTGGAATGGGGCACTTCCAGCAGCTCCCTCTGCAATTCCTGCCCCAAGCCCCCGTCAGGGTTTGCAAACTCGAGTTATTTAACAGCTGTGTCCTGCATGGGAGGCGCTTTAAGGACTCCTTGCTCAGCTGAGATGCTGAAATGACACCTGCAGGAAGCTTTGCCCAGGGGAAAATCCATCCCTGCTGAAACCGAGGGTTTCCTCTGGGGCTGGGCTGTCACTCACCCATCTCTTGGGCAGAGAAACTCTCCTGGAGCCTCACCTGCAGCCCACAAAGGGTGTGCAGGGAGATTTCCAGGAGGATGAGGGGCTGGTGAGCAGGAGGAGCAGAGCCAGGTCAGTCCCAGCTCCCTTGGCCTCTCCATGCCCCGGCTGTGCCCTGGGAGTCAGAGGACCAAACCCTCAGCTTTGTTTCTAGCAAAGTCCACAACCAGTTTGAAGAAGAAAGCCTAATTCCCCACCCTGGCATTTCCTGAGGGGGTTGTGTTTCCTTGGAGGACTTTTGGCTTTGCTTTTCACCCTTTTGAAGTTAGTTATTATCAGGGTTCTGCGGTTCCTTAATTATTCTTCTCAGAAGCACGGAGAAAGGGGCATTTTTCATCTGAAAATAAGGCAAGAGCTGTTGTTGTTTGGCTTTTCTCCTTTGTAACTTTTATTTAAAGAAACAGAGACAGAAGTGGGGCAGCAAAAACGGTCTTAGGGAGCAAAATGAGAAATTAAGTCCAAATAAACACAAATTCTTCAGCAGCAGGGTAGGAAATGTGTATTTCTCTTCCATTTTCTCCTGTTCAGGAGGGAGGGGGGAAGGCTTTGCTAACACATTCAAATGAATTTGATATTCAATCAATGAAGATTAACTTGCCCAAGGTAAGATGGTTTTTACATTCATAAGGAAGTCAAATACGATTATGCATATGAGGAAATTATACAGAGATGAGTAGAGTATAATGTATGATAATTATTTGAAAGGATATACTTACACACTGATTAGCATATCTTGAAGACCAGACAGAGATGGAAGAATAGAAGGTAAAGAGATTCCTCAAGATGAACAAACTGTATAAAACTCACTCCCCAAAAATCATAGAAGTTGGTTAGAAATAGCATTTTCTTACGGATGGCAACCTTAAAAAAAAAAAAATCCCTCACAAGTACACCTCTCGATTAGAAATATTTTTTAAAAATTATTCAAATCAAGCACGTGGAACTTGGCTGAGAATATCCCTGTGCAGAGGAAGGGTGGACACAAAGAGATGAAAGGGGAAGGCCAGCAGGACACCCACGTGCCTTTGCCAGTGCTGGAGCACACGTTGGGAGCTGCCTCTGCCCCCAGAATGGAACAGCAGGAATGATTTTCCCACGGGAAGGCAAATCCAGCCGGGCCAGGACCAGCACCATCGGCTCCATCAGGGTCAGATGGCTGAGAATGGCTGGGTCCTGCACTTTTGGCACGCTTTGGTTTTTCTGTCCGGGCTGGTGCGATGGGAAAACAGCATTCCCATCTTTGCAGAGCCAAAAGAGTTCTCTATTCTAAAAAAAAAAAAAAAANAGTTTTTTATTAAAAAAAAAAAAAAAAAAAAAAAAAAAAAGGAAAAAAAATCAGAATTTGTCAGCAGGACGCTCAGTGCCTGGATGTGTGCAGAGAGCAGCTGAGGTGGGGTTAAATTAAATCCAGGGGAAATTCTGGAGCTGCTTCAGCCAGGGCACAACAATGAGCACAAGGAGCTCCCCTGGCATCGAGGGATCCGGGGCAGGAAGGATGCTCCAGGCAGAGGGCAAGGGGAATTCTGAGCCCTTGCACCTCTCCAGGGCAGGAAAAGAGGAAAAGGCAGCCTGGGATGGGAACGTTCCCGTGTCTGGGGATGCTGTGGGGGATGCACAGCACAGGAAACGCGAGGCTGTGTGGGGTGGGCAGTGCCTGCCTCTGGAAGGGGATGCCCCGGGCCCTGTGGGGCAGGGGAGATGCTCGGGCAGTGTTTGGGATCAGGGGCTGGGGGATGTTCCCTCGCAGGTTGCAGAGAGCGTTTGGGGAGCTGTGGGTGCTGCGGGCTAAGGACTGGCGGTGTCAGATCGCCCCGTGGGGGTTCAGCCTCCCTGAGAACCCCACGGGCACGGAGGGGCTCCTCCCCTGGCACCAGCACAGCCAGACCTCCCTGTCGGGGGACACAGTCCCAGGGGTTTGTGCCCCTCCTCCGAGCCACCATCCCCACAGAGCTCTGCGTCCCTCGGTGGCCGGTTCACGAGGTGTTCGTGCCACAGCAGGTCCTGAGCTGCTCCCCAGGGCCGTGCCCCTCGCTCGGGGGGAGTGGGCGGCTGTGGCTGCCACACCTGTGCCGTACCTGCCGTGAGGTGACACCTGGGGCAGGGAGGAGAACCCCTGGGCGCCGCTCTGCAGCCCAGACTGGGCTGGGAGCTGGGAGAAGGCGCTTCCTGCACTTTTATCGGTGTCTGGTGGGATGGAGCTGGGTGCTCAGGGCACGGGGGGTGTCCCAGGGCTGCAGGGGCTGTGGCACCCCGAGGAGAAAGGCGACACATGGGCACAAATCAGCTGGCACCGGCCCAGCCCGGCATCTGCCCCGGAGCCACCACAAAGGCCGGGAGGGATCGCAGCCAAGGCAGGGGGCGGGGAGGGAGGGAAAGGTGATTTTATAGAACTTGAATACATTTGTCTGGCAGACATTTCCTGGATCCTGCTTCGGCTTTTAAGAGCGGCACTGTAAATTCATCAACACCACATGATTTTGTCAATTCTGACAGCTAACTTCAATGTTACGACAAATCTGGCCCCAGAGGATATTAAGCAAAGACGCATGAGCCTATAATTTTCTGCTTCCACGTGTGAGATGCTATAATGATCAAAAGAAAATGACTTTCTAACTACCACATCTCTTTGTGCTGTTTTCTCCATGCCTGCTGCACTAATTGAATCACCCCAGAGCCACTGTATCAATTCTAACTTCTGTATTAGGATTTAATCAGGCATGGGGACAGACCAGCTTGGAGAGGTGAGGGGCCTTTGTGAGGTGCCCATCTGCCTCTGACATTAAAGCCGCTTCCATTCAACGCTGAGAAACTTCAGGGAGATCAGGGCCGGGCAGGGGAGCGGTGGGAGATGAGCTGGGGCACGGCTGGGATGCTCACCAGGAGCTGGGGAGGCTCCGCGGGCGCACGGGTTTATCTCAGCACCGATTTTCCGGGGAGAAGTGGGGAATCGGTGCCGAAGGGTGCTGGGTGCGAGGTGCGGGCCCCTCCCGGGCGGGCAGGGGGCTGAGCGGGCTGTCAGGGAATCAGAGCGCGGAGGGAAGGGCGCAGAGAGGGGTGGGGAGCGCCGGGCTGCGAGACAATGTCCCCGCACCGCCGACAGACGGGGCCGCCCGAGGTTCGCTCCCACAACTGCCGCGGCAGCTGCGGGGATGCTGCGGGCTGGGCTGGGCCGGGCCGGGCTGGGCTGGGCCGGGCCGGGCTGGGCTGGGCTCTGCCGGGCCGTGCTGGGCTCTGCCGTGCCGGGTTGGGCTGGGCTCTGCCGTGCTGGGCTGTGCCGGGCCGTGCCGTGCCGTGCTGGGCTCTGCCTGCCTTCTCAGCCAGCAGCAGGGCTGTGGTGGCCGAGGCACGGCACGGCCCAGCCCAGCAAGGCACGGCACGGCGCGGGGAGAGCCGCGGGCATTCCCGGTGGGAAGGGGCAGGGCAGCAGGGGCAGCACCGGGATGCTCCGGTGAGCCCCATCCCCCCCCCCGGGGGCAGGCAGGGCCTGGCAGAGGGGGGTGAGCACATTAATATCCATTTTTCACCGAAATAAAGAGACGGGAGCGCTCTCCTTGCGGATTCGCCCAGAGTGGGGCTGTTGTGGGCACCGCAGAGAGGGGTTTGCTCCTCAAGGCACCACGGGTGGGGTGGTGGGAGCCACCAGGGTTAGGTACCTGCTGGGAGGGAGGCAGCCTCCCTAAATCACCCACGGAATCAGGGCATGCAGCCCCCCATCAGAGCCAGCCGTGCAGCGGGGATGTGCAGTGGGAATTGTGGGGTGGAATCGGGCCCCTGCAGCTCCCTGGCAGAGTTCTGGCTCTGGCCCTTCTCCCGCGTGGGGGGACACGGTGTGCTGTGGATGGGATGGGATGGGATGGTCTGGCGCTGAGAAGGTGGCACAGGACACTTGGCAAGTCCCATCCCTTCCAGGGATTCGGGGCTGCTCCCAGCCGTGGGGTCTGGGGTGAGATAAGCAGGAATGCCAGAGCTTGGGGTGCTGGGATCTGCAGGGGACACGGCCAGAGCTGTCCCCCGCCTCCCACCCGGCCCTGATCAGCTTCCAAACCCCTCTGGAAACCTCTCATGGAACGGGGCTTAACTGCCTGATTAAACCTCCCCGGCCGAAGCGGGGCAGGCACTAATTTGAGGTTGGTTCCCAAACTGGGGATTGTGTTGTTACTTTATTTAAAATGCACCGATGAATAGAGGCAGGCAAGAAGGAGGGTGATTATATCTGTCTGCTCGGGACTGAGGAGAAAAGAACGGAGAGTCCCAGACCCCAGAAACATCAAAGCCAGAACAAAAACCCTCTTTCTTTGAGAGCTGAAAACCTTCTGCTCCTGAAAGGGGCTTTAAGTGGTGGCTCTTCGTAGTTCTTTTAGGCCGACAGCTTTTCTGCTTGTAAGAGGGCAGCTTTGGGGACAGGGACAAGCCCTGGCTGAAGGGTGGGCAGGAGGGAGAGGAGCGATGTCCGTGAGCTGCGGGAACCGAGCAGAACGGGCCGGGAGGCGCAGCCGCGCACACAGCCGGGGGTTTTTTTGGGTTTGGTTGTTTTTTTTTTTTTTTGGGAATTAAGCAGCATGAAATTGAGCCCGAGCGCGCGTCCCTGAGACGACACGAGCGGTTCATTGCCGGGGCCGTCGGGGAACGTCGGAGGAGGGGAGCGGGATAAAGAAAGAGCCGCACGCTCGGCTGGCTCGGGGTGCAGATGGAGCAGAGCCCGCTCCTCCTCCCGGGCCCTGCGCACCCCGGCTGGAACAGAAAGGCCATAAAGGGACCTGAGAGAGCCATCACTCGCCGCTGCCCTGAATGACAGGCCCTTGAGTGAGGCACCATATGCCGGCTCATGCCTCCCGATCCCGAGTTTTGTCAGCGGGCGCTGGCTGCGCAAATTGGCACAATTCAGCTCTCGAGCTCCTCAGCTGGTCTCCACACCCCACTTGACATGGCAGCGACCTCTCCTTTGTGGGCCTCGCCGAGAGGGGAGGGGGGACCCCGGCGTGGGCACGGATGAATCGGAGGCTGCTCCCCCCCGCATTCAGCCGGGCCTCGGAGCAGGGAAGGGGGGAGCAGGGAGCAAAGGTGCCTAATTAAATGTACATTTAGAGCCAATGCCGAGTAAACAGTTGATTGCATATGGGGCAGGCAAAACGGTGCCTGGGCAGCTCTGTCCTCTGTGCCGGGCATGCCAAAATGCCACTTTGCTGTGGAAAATATCATCATTGCTCTAATTTCTTTACTTTCATCATCCCAGTCCGAGGGGTTGGTGGGGAAGGGGCTCTTAGGTCCCGTGTCTGGGCTTCTTTGTGAAAGTATACTGCAGGAAGCAGATCCTTTTATTTAAAAACCCCAGTGTTTGTGGTAGAAAAACTTTCGGCAGAAAAAGTTTGACTTCTCTTTCTGGTCCAACTTTGTTCAACACAACACCGAGCTGAATTCCCTCCTGGTGCATGAGCCCCTTCTTGCACCTACGAGTGTGTAGCTGCTGCAGCATGAGCTGGTGTTTAAAGCCTCCCCAGACTGAGAATGCAAAAGGTTTATTGGTTTGTTTGGTGGCTGAAGAGCAAAGCATTTTGACCCATTGACACCTCTTCTTCCCAGGTTCCCTCCCTGCTCCGCCCAGAGCTCTGGGCATGTTGATCTGGTGATGTCCAGGTGATGCTGCAGTGCTGGCAGGGAAGGATTTTCCATTCCAGCTGCTCCTGCCAGCTGGGGAAATCAAACCGGGGTAGGGTGGGGGGGGATTGGATCATCTGGTCGCATTAAAAAACGTGAAACTTGTTTCAGCCGAGTTGTCTAATAAATTCAGCGCAAGGTAGATCAGCCACTGCTTTTCCTTTGGAAAGGAAACAGTTTTTAATCTGTTATACAATGGGAATGCCCCACAGGGGCTGATAAGTCTTGTCATTTCATTATCCTTTAGGCTCTTGTGTGTTGGTTAAAAACTCTCTTCGTTTGGTTCTTTGCCATATTGTCCATACCTATCCAGTGGGGCAGGGTGATAACTCCAAGGAAATACAAGTGTGGGGAGGAGGAAGGGGCTTGGCAGGGCTGGGTGGGTGCAAGGGGCTGTTCCTGCCTTGGCTTCTCCGTCTGGGCAATGGGAGAGCAGGAGCCAGGCTGGTTCAGCACCACCAGGCATCCAGAGAGAGCATTTTGGATCCTGGCTCTGATTTCTGGCCTCCCCTTGGAATGCCCCGTGCAGAGCAGCCACCTGCACTGGGCTCTCCGCAGAGAGCAGACACCCCAGAGAGGACAGGCCCTCACCTGTGCATAGAAACACCCAAAGATGTGCCCAGCACTGGCAGAGGGATGAGCCGGGGTGCGAGATGTACCAGGCCAGGCTGGGTGCGCTGGGTGGGACGGGCAGAGCTGGGGCAGGGAAGGACCGGCACAGCTGCGACTCCCACACGCTCCTGCCTGCTCAGGGCTGGCTGCCAGCAGCTCCCTGGCAGCAGCTCCAAGGGGAAGCAGGCAGGGAAGGAGAGGAGAGGGGGCTGCAGGTGTCGGCTCAGCACCCAGCAAGGTGCCGGTGTGGCAGAGCGGGATGCTCGGGCTGGGAATCGCCCTGTGCAGGTTTTACTCTCCAGCCCAGCCAGCCCTGGAGCTGTGTGTGTCCCACGAGGTGTGTCCCAGGAGCTGTGTCCCTTCTGGCACTGGGAGGAGCAGGAGCAAGGCTGCAGCTCCGGCTGGAGCCATCCAGGAGGGAAAGGAAAGGCCTTGGCCCCGCTGCCTGTGCAGCTCTTGGTGTTTGGCTCAGACAAAGGCTGTTGCTACATCCGTGGCATCTGTTAACAGACTAGTGCTGTCATTAGCTGCAAGCAGGCATCTGCTGCTCCAGCCAGCACGGAACAGATGCCAGTTTGGAGCAGTGGGGGCAGGGAAACCCCCGAGCTCCAATATTTCACTGCTCCACCGACGGCCCTTCCCAGTTGGCAGCGGCTGCACCTCGGCAGGCACAAAGCTCAGCCAGCTCTGCCCCTCCTGCAGCCCCCTCCCCATCCCTGCCCCCAGCACTCCTGCTCTGCTCCCCCCAGCCCGTTCCCCTGCCATGGATCCTTCAGATGCAAATCCCTGAGAGCTCTGGGCATGTGGTGCTCAGTGCTGGCACAACATGAGCACCACGGAGTCGGCAGCACCCTGTGCCAGGCTGGGAGAAGGAACAGATCTGGAGAGCCAGGGCTGCTCCAGGAACTGGTGTCCAGCCCCTCAGCCCTCAGCTTTTAGGTGATACTTAAATCTGAAATGTAATAATAATAATAATGGTAATGATAATAATATTGATAATGATGATGTAAAAGGAATGGTACAAGGGCTTTTTCACCTTCAGGTTTTCCAAGTGTGTTCTGGGATGGATGAGGAGAAAAGGGGAAAAGTGCTTGTCCTGTGGGGTTTTCCCCCTAATGCCATACAAATGGGAAGATGAGGACCCTGTGCTGATGGGTAATGAGACAATATCAATGTGATGTGTTGTTAGCACCGTACCAAATAGGCTTTTAATTTTCTGGGGAGGTGTGGTGCCTCTCTGCAGTGCCAGCATCAATCATCGTCACCAGGGCCAGGTCCCAGCTCTCCCGGGGGCCTTTCATTGTACAGGATTCCCTGGACTCTGGCTGGGGGCTGCTCTCCCTCCGTGGCCGTGCCTCTCACAGACTAATTGCTGATTTGTTCTTCTTATGATGATAGAACTCGTGTCACCACAAAACAGAACATTAGGATAAAGTCTTTAGAGTGGCCGCGCAGCTGGAAAACTCATTTACAGTCCCTTCTGGTAAAAAAAAATATTAAAAATAGCAGTGTAGGTAGCAAGGACATTGCTGGTGCCATTCAGGGCTGGGAATGAATATGGGTTTGGCCAGAAGTTGCTCAATACCCCTTAAAGTGGCCACTTCCTCCCAAATCTCAGCTCCTTTTCTCCCAAATCTCTCTGACTTTTCCTTTGGTTTGCTCTGGCTCCTTGGAGAATTTCTTTTGCTGGCAGCAGAGGCTCTGCTCACACAGATGGGAAAATCCCTTCCTGCCTTGCAATCCCTGATCCTTGAGCTCCTCAGCCCTGGCCCAGCTCTCCTTCCCCACTACAGTCACATGTGCCAGGACATTTGTTCTGCTCCCGCAGTGTCAGGGACACGGGGACATCAAGGTGGCTCGATGTCACAGCATTCCAAAGGGAATGGCCCCTGTCCTGCAGGGGCCCGTTGGAAATCAGGTCCTGATGCCTCTGGAGCTCGTTTCCCAAATCACTTCGGTGCTTCAGAGCCAGTCCCATGGGAAAGGAGGGGATTTGGGCTCTGAGGGCTCTGAGGGAGTTTGGGAAGCTCAGGGATGCCCAAGGGGGAGTGATGGGCACACTGATGTTTGAAGCATCACACCTGGGAGCTCCCAGATGACACTGATGTCACCTCAGCTGCTCATCCCCAAAGTGAGGAACATTTGGGGCGATTTCCAAGCATGAGGTTGCTCAGGAGGGTTAAATCCCCTTTTCCTGGGGTGCACCCACCCTGCAGGCCCCCATCACCCTCCCTGCTCATGGCTGGCACTGGGGACAGAGCAATGCAGGGGGAGAAGGCAGAACAAGGGAAAAAATGTTTGTCTGAGAAGCTGCTTGGGGGGAAAAAGTATCGCTCAAAAAAGGAGGTGGCCAGGCGGTGGCTGCGGCCCTTCCCCAGATGCAATCCCACTGCTGTAATTTCTGGGGGAATTGGTTCATCTTGGGTGCAGATATATTTGTGTCAAGGTGCAGCTGCACAGATAGCCTGACTCTATGCATAGTAAGAGGCTTTCAGAGAGAGAGGTTATGCCCAGAGCAAGGCCTTATCAGAGCAAGCTGCCTGCCATTTATCTGCTTCCCTATCAAATATGAAAACAGGCCTCAATCTGCTGCTTCTATTTTCCTTGTGAAGGCTATGGGTGGAATAATAATTTAGGCCAGTTTTTTTTTGTTTCCAGCACCAACCTTCTGCCAAACTCCACCGTTCCCAACTTCCCCAGGCTGGCACTGGCACATTCATGGGAAACCAGCCGAGCCCAAAGCTTCAGGGAATGGGGTCTCTGCTCACTTGGGGGTTTCTGTGTTGTTATTTCTGCTGCTCAGCAGTTCAGTATCACAATAATTATTCATTATTTGTATTACAGTAGCCCCTAGAGGCCTCTCCAGGGCCGGGCTGGGTCCCTGTGGGGTGGCACGGGGTGGGTGCAGCCCTCACCCCACAGCACATGCCCCCCACCCTGACCCTGCCCAGCTTCACATGAGCTCCCAGGAGGGCTTGTCCTGCTCCATTCCGGGTGTGGGGTGACCCTGAGGGTGGCACCCCCTGAGCCAGGACTGCGGCAGCTCCAGCCTGGGGGTGGCAGAGGCAGAGGAAAGTCTCAGGACAAAGCCCAGCCCTGGCCCTGCTCCTCCATCCCTCCCTCCTGCCCATCCTGCAGGGCCTCCCCGCTGCCATAATAAGGCCTGAAAAGCCTCTGCTTACATTTTTAATTCCATATCTGTGTCTAACTGCTGATGCTAAACTCCGATCCCACAGCTTCTGAGGGCAATGCGATCCACATGTTAATATTTTAAGCCAGCCACTAATATTTTTATGTGGGAAATTGAGATTTTCTACGGTTGCTGGATGAGCAGGCCATTTCTCCACGCTGGAGTAGGAAAAGTGTAGCTGGGGAAAACATTATTATCCATATTTGTGTTTCTCGTGGCTGGGAGGGATGGTCATGCCCTGGCCTGTCACTCCTCCAGCTGCCCCAGTGCCACTGGGATGGCATCAAAGTTTTTATTTATTCATGCTCTAAGAAAGTGGCCGTTTCTCCTCAGAGCCATCTTTGAATGCTTTGTATTTTTAAACACCCAAGAGCAGAAACCTATTTATAAAACTGAGGTTCCTTCTGACAGGCACAAACAGAGAGGATGCTTTGGGCTGCTACAAACCTGGGGAAAAATCAAAGTGGAAATAAGGGGAACTCCAAAGATATTTAGCTAAAATACACAGAGATCATTTTTTCTCCATCACAATTTTTCAGCTTTTAAAGAAACAAAAGCTGTGGGTGTTCAGTAAAATGGAACTTAGAGGCTGGAGGAGCCAGGAGATGGAGCTGGCTCTCTTGGGGCTCCTTGGACACGAGGTGCCATGACAGAACATTTTAGGATAAGGACTTATGGAAATTCTCCCCTCAGAGCGGCCTCATTGTGCTGCCAAACACTGAAAGCATTTCTGGGCCTTGAGCACGTGGGAGATGAAGGTGGACAAAAACGGAGGCAGCACCTTTGCAGCAGCTCCCTGTGGATTTTGTGTGCGGGGGCCTCGAGCAGCGCCGGAGCTGCTGGCCCTGCTATGGATTACTGTGAGAGAGCCTGCCAGGCCCACATCACTGCTGCAGACAAGCCCGTGATGCAAATTGGCAGGCAAAGCAGTGAGCAGTCAATAGAGATTAGGATGAAATCTGTGCTGCTGTGCACGGGCAGGGACCCTGCATTGATCCGGCCCCAGCGCCGGGACCCGCGCCTGGCCCAAAGGGTGGGCAGGGAGCAGAGCCTGGCCCAGCTAGGACGGGGACACGGCTTTTCTCCCTCCTGGGGCTTGGCCCAGCACCTCAGGAGCCTCTCCCAGCCAGGCAGGCACTGTTGGTACCACTTTGTACAAAGAGGCACCTTAAAACCTCCGGGAAGGGCAGCACAGAGGGCCCAAGGCTGTGGTTAAACTCAGGCGGGAGATTAAACTCACATCTAAACCTGTCCTGCCCCAGGGCCTCTCCCAGCTATGCCAGAGCTGGCACAAACACCCACCAGGACTTTCCTTTCCTCTCTCAGCGTTTTCCAAGGTGTCCCCACTCACACCAGCTCTGCCTTGTGCCCCAGTGGTCACATCTGGGGGATTTTTGCCTTGGCAGAAGGGGGGACAGGGTTTGTCCCTGCAGAACCGCAGGCAGATGTGCCTGGGGGGTGTCCATGCACTGCTGCCAGCACAGGAGGGGTTTGCAGGAGGGGAATTCACCTTCCTGAGGGCCCAGCCCCTACCTGAGCAAAGCCCATTCCAGTGGTTCCATTCCCAGCCAGCCCACAGTGCAACTTAGGCTCACCAAAAACTGCTTGAATGCTTCAGAGTAATCAGCACATTGACAAAAACCAAAGTTTGTGCCGTGTAATTTGTCTGAGAGAAGGAAAGGCGATTTTTGTGGGGTCCCTCAGTTCCTGTGGGGGCTTTGCCTGGCTCTGATTTCAGCTGCAGGTCAGCACTTACCCCTTCCCACCCTGCAGGCAAATACACCAGGCACTGGGACACCCTCACAGCCCACCCTGCATTAGGTGCCTCCAAAAATAAAATCACTCGGTGTTTGGTGTTAGTGGGAGCCCAGCTGGGAGGTGACACCAGCCCTGTTTGTTTAGCAGGGAGGTAAAGGGATTGGGATTAAGGATTTCTGTGGGGGATGCAGGGTGTCCTGGAAGGCCGTGATAGCAGATTTCCTCACGCTGCAGAACTACCCCAGAAATGCAAATATCTCTATCAGTCAGGATCCAGAGCAGCAAACCCACAGCCCCCAGTGACCCCCAGCCCTCCTGCTCACAATCTCGACCTCTGGGGCGTTTTCTTCTCCAAATAATTTATTAGATAGAGGACAGCACAGAAATAATCTGTCTTTGTTTTTTCCCGTTTGAGTTCTCATGCAAATGAATTCCCACGAACTTTTCGTTTCTTCATTTCCCAATTATCATGCAAAACCCATCTCTCTGAACTGTATCTCCTCTTCTGCACTTTTTTTCCTTCTCCCTGAGGAAATTCCCTCTGTTATGGCCAAGGGCAGAGCTGTTTCTGCACGAGGCCACAAGGCACTCTCACCGCAGTGGGATCTGTGGGGTGGGGAGCTGTCAGCCCCTGCTCACTGAGAAAACAGGGGTCAAAAACTCCCACAAATGTCTACAAGGGCAGGAGGTCCACAGGAGCCAGCTCAGGTACAGCCTAAAAGCCAGATTAAGCTCCAGAGCTGAGCTCAGTGAAACATCTGGGCTTAAACCAGTAGGGACAGGGTGCTTGGGACTCCAGCAGAGCTTGGTTTAATTTACAGACTGAGGTCCTGGACACCCTGTGGTGTCCTTGCTCTTCCCCACTCAGCATCAGCCTTGCAACTAAGCTGAAAGTTGATTTTCTCAGCCCAGAATTGCAGCCAGAGAGCCTCATTCCCTTCGTGGGGGTCTGTGTGTGCTCTAACTTTGGGCATCACTGAAAGTTTGGGGGTGAAAATGGAAAATACCAAATTCCCTTTTCTTTTCTGGTTCATAAAAGCAATCCGTATTATGGTTTTTAGCTGGTTTTTGTTGTGGGTTTTTTGGTGGGGTTTTTTTTCCCCCCAATGAGGTATTCTTGTTGCTTGGGACTGGAAGCTTCTGGTTTCCATAGAACCACAGAATGGTTTGGGTTAGAAGGGACCCCAAAGATCCTCTCATTCCAGTCCCCCCTGCTTGCCTCTGACCAGGATTATTCCATGCTGGACCTGCTCTCCCTGCCCTTCCACCGGTAAAGTTTCCCCCATTCACTCCCTCTGGGAATAAACTACCTGGATAGGGCAGGAAAAGGTGGGAAAAGCTCCCAGGCAGCAAAATTGTGCATGTGGAGCTGAAGGTTGGGAGAGCCCCCAGCAGCAGGGTGGCCTTTGTTCCTCTCCCTCGCCCCGCAGAGCCTCCCCTCTCCCCGCCAGCCTTTGAATTTTTATGCCTTTCTTTGCATTGACCAGAGTTTATCACATATCTCTGGTTGGGATCCTGCCTAGCTTAGCATAAGACAAAAATGGGGAGGGGAGGGGGGAAATCGGCTGAATAATAGGACGGATTTGTAGCAGCTGAGGATTTGCATTCAAATGTTCGCCAGCCTCCTCTGAGCTCGAGTTTTATCATGTCTTTACAGCCAACAGCTTGTTTATGAATAAAAAATGTGGCATGAAACCAGAGGAGTGAGTTGTCTTTGTTTTGTCAAGTGTGCTGAGACAAAATGCTCGCTCCTCACAAGTCTTCACTTCATACAAGGCTGGTGGGACGGGGGCAGCTGGCCACGGGCTGCTACCTGCACGTTGCCATGGCCGGGGGCACCCGGGCACCCTCCATATGCATGAGCCCCGTGAGGGACCCGCCGAGGCACAGCAGCCCCTGCTTTGACAGGCAGCCACTTTATTAACTCATTAAGCTCATCTTGTTCCTTTAAATGCGGTGTAATTACAAATAAAGCTGTCACACTTTGTTTGCAGTTATATAATTTAGCTAAGTGCCGCTGCGACCTGGGCTGCCGGGAGGGGAGGGAGGGGACAGCCAGGCCTGCCACGGGGGAGGAGATGGGGAAGTTTGGGGCTGTCCTTAGTGGGGCTTTGGCAGGTTTGGGTTGGGGTCTGGATGCCAAGGAAGGGTGCAGGGGCACCATCAGCTCTGGTGTGTGGGCACAGGGAGCACCCATCCATCCATCCATCCATCCATCCATCCATCCATCCATCCATCCATCCCTCCATCATCCATCCCTCCATCATCCATCCATCCATCCATCATCCATCCATCCATCCATCCCTCCTCCCGTGGTGCTCCTCTCCCTGGCTTTTGTGCTCCATGTTTGCTCACTAAGGTGCCTTTGGAAAGGGGGATAGAACTGCACTGGGTAGGGAGAAACACAGGGATCAGCTCTGGGAGAGATTCCAGCCACGAATAGGTGAGGTTGATAGAAAATGCATCCATGGGAAAGCATCTCTGACTTCTGTGCTCTGCACAGACCTTCCCAGGCCCTGGGGAAGGAGCAGAAACCAGAAACCCTCCTGTCTGCTGGTGCAGATGGCAGGGAAGGTCTGGCCCAGCTCTGTGCTGTCCCCAGGAGCTGCAGGATGAGGCTCTGCATCCACAAAAACGCAGGCTGGTGTCTCCCCAAGGGCTGAACAAATCAGCACCTGATTAAGGCCCCAGATACCTTTGGGCCAGCTGCATAATCCTGCTGTGATGGCATCAAAATGTGATGGGATGGTCCTGGTGGCTGATTTGTTCCTGGAAGGAGCAGGATCTACATCCCCAGGGCGTCCACTTGGGATGGAGCCCAACGGGGAGTGTGGCACAGGCTGGCAGGGGAAATGGCACAGAGGGACAGAGTGTGGCACAGAGGGACAGGGAATGTGGCACAGAGGGACAGAGTGTGGCACAGAGGGACAGAGTGTGGCACAGCCCTGGCATGTCCCACTCACCTCTCATGGCACAGCTGCCCTTCCTTGGGCGTGGCTGAGACAAAACCTGCCCTCATTCCCGTGGGACAGCGAGGTCCTGCCCCAACTGGGACAAAACCTGCCCTCGTCCCCGTGGGACAGCAAGGTCCTGCTGTGGCTGGGACACATCCTGGGGGACAGGGCTGGCGTTTGTCCCCCAGCACGTGCTGCAGCAAGGAGCAGCTCCTTCCAGAGCCCTCCCAGGGAAACAATGGGCTGCGAGTCATTTCCCTGCTTCCTGCAGAAACTCCTCCAAGGCCGTGTCCTAGATTTAGCTCTGGTTCTGATAAGGCTGGGAGAGATAAGTCCCAGATTGTACTGCTGTGCCCAACAGACTGGTTACATCGTGCTTGATGACACTTCAGCCCCGTTGTCATGACCCCATATAATCCAGCATCCTGGACCATCTGACACACATTTACACTTAACATTTTGTTAGAGACTCTATAAATGAGATCTCTTTGACCTTCAATCCTTGGCTAATTGCTAGTTTCATGTACAAGACTAGCCTAATTTTACGTGATAATTACCTGGAAGTGGCAATACATATGGCATTGCATGTTTGAAATGTCAGAACTGGAAAAATATCAAGTGGCTGGAGTCTTAGGCAAATGGAGGGAGTGGAAGGGTCAGAACAATATACTTTAGTGCTCAGCTGATGGAGGAACACCATCTATCACTGCAATCCCCAGTAAATAGGATCCATCCCTAATAAATCCCGTGCATAATGTTTGTTGAAGGGCTTGGATGGGCAGAGGGATGCTGAGGCTGTCGTAAAACAAAAAAGAGAATGTTGATTTTTCAAGCATTTAAGTCATTTCCTCGACTTGTTTCTTTTCACTGAGGAATCCCCACTCGGGATTATTGTCAAATATTCCCAAATTTCTCACACCCTGTTGGTGTAAATCTGATCACCTCCCACCTGGTGAGGGGTCAGAAGGAACAGTGAGCCAGAGCTGGGGCCGCATTTGGGGCTGTTTGACAGAAGTTTTTGACTTTTTGGGCAGTCCCAAGGGAAAAAAAGACCTTTTTGCTGCAGACAAGGGGGTGCCAGGGGGGTTACCTGGCTGAGCATACCTGGTGAGGAGGGGATGGGTGGTGGGGAGCAGCAGGGGGGCAGCACCCCAAAAACATCCAGGCCCTGGAAGGACACACCTGGAGCAGCAGCTGTGTCCCAGGTCACCCCTGGCTGCTGCTCTGCCTTGCTGGAAATGTGATGATCCCTTTTGTTTGCTTACCAGCGTGTGACCACCAAACAATGTCGTGTCCCTTATTTGGGTTTAATTAATTGCTTGATAAGATTATCATTAATGAAAATAAATTAAAATCACTTCAGTAATTATTTCACTGTAAACATTATTGACAGCACTTCCTAAATGCTGTAAACTCTGATTTCCAGCCCTGGTTAGGAGTCCTGGGTCGTGGGATCACTGTGGTTAGAGGGGGAGCTGGGACTGGATTATTGAGCACATCTTCACAGAGGGGCAGGTTGGGTGTCCACACATAAATATATATATAAATANAAATTCTTACATTATCGTTACAAAGGTTAACTGAATTCTGTAGGTAAGATCTCATCTCCTCTGCAGAACTTCTCTTGTGTATACCCATTTTATTTATCATGCAAGTCCACTTTGGGTCATGGGCAGCTTGTGGGAAAAATCTGCCTTGTGTTTTTGATCTTAACACAAATGGTGGTTGGGCATAGAGGTTATTTTGAGAAGTCAGAAAACTTGACAACAATAAATTGCCTTTTGTTTTGCATTTTTACTCTGTGCTACTTTTGTTGATTTCTTTATATTTCTAGATGTATGTGTGCATATATATACACAGATATATTATATATATATATATATATATATATAAATAAATATATATGTGTGTGTATGTGTGTATTTTGTTGAAATTTTTAGCCTACCACCCTACTGATTCCTCTTTAAATGTCTCAGTGATGCTCCTCTTTTATTAAAATAATGAAAAATACATTTTCAGGTTCTCAGATGTCCCCCCCAACCACCCATTGCCATTGTCTGAAATTTCAGAGCCTGTTTTTAGACACTCAATCCTGGTTTTTCCCCAAGGGGCTCTGTGCTGGTCCTGCTCCATGTCCAGCCTGGGGACAGGGATTTTACCATCCCTGAATTCCAGAAAAGGCGAGGGGATGCAGCTCCATCAGCGCTTCCCCTCTGAGTCTGTCTGGGAGAATTTACAGCTCTTGGAGTCGTGGAAAAAGCAGAGCCATAAATCCTTCTGCTCCTGCACGGCCTTGTGCTGGGATGGCCTTTGGGGACAGAGGGAGGGTTTTGGGTCACGAGCCTGGTCCCGAAGCCCTGCAGCTCCTGGGTGGGTGTTGGACTCTTCTGGGGCATCCCAAAAGAATGGGATTTGGGCTGCAGCATCTTTCCCTTTCCATCCTCTGCTCCTCTTGGGCAGTCTGGGACATAAATACTGGAAAGGGGCCTCAAACCCTGTGTTTTAATTGTAGCCCTCAAATCACGGGCTGGGCTTGCAATTGGAGTCAGAGGTGATTGTGTGTCCCCACCCTGTGCAGGGAATGTTTGAGGAGCAGGGAATGGGCAGCACATGGACACGGCCCCGCACAATCCCTTCCACCAGCACCTCGTGCTTCCCCCTCTGCCAGCAAATCCTGTTTGAGACAAACAACAGAATCCAGGGAATTCACAGCGCATCTTCTCCTGCGGTGTCTCGGCCTCTGTTTTCCCCAGTTCAGAAGTTAATCCTTTTAAAACATGTAAATTGGGAAACAGGCCCAGTGTCAGCCCAGACCACGTCTGGTCCCAGGTGTTAGCTGGGATTAAGCGCTGCTCCTCCATCCTTCCCCACAAACTGATAAGCAGTTGTTTATCAGATGATAAAATGGCAAACAGCAGACGGAACAGGTCAGGGATAATCTCAGTGCGAAAGGTTTCGGAGAACAAGAGGTGTTTGAACTTCAGCCTCCTGCCATCACCTCGGGGCTGTGTGTGGACATCCCCAGGCCGCTCCTCTCGGCTCTCAGAGCAGACAAATCCCACATTTCCATCATTCCCTGGGGTGGGGGGCTTGGGGGTGTCCTGGCAGCCCAGTGGCAACCCCTGGGTGGCAAAGGCAGGGCTGGGAAGGAGCTGCTCTTTGGGAAATGCCATTAGCAGGGACTGTCCTGCTTTGTTTGTTTGTGAATTGGCAGAGAGCGGCTTGTGCAGGGACCCTGTGCTCCCCTTCCCCAGCAGCCCTTCCCGGAGGTCTGGCAGTGCCAGGATATCCCGGGGGATCTGCAGGGGGATGTGGGGATGTGCTCTGGGGTGTCCTTGCCATGGAGCTCTGCACGCTGCTGGCTCTGCTGCTCCTCCCTTGGAGTTCCACTCCTGGCTCCAGGCTGCCAACTCATTGTGGGTTCACAGAACCCTCAGGGCTGGAAAAGACCTCCAGGATCACCAAACCCAGGTACTCACATGACAAAGTGTGTGATTTCTGGGGGGTTCCAAGCTGCCTTTCCTGTCCTGGGAGCGCAGAGTTCCCCCAGGGGAGCTCCCAGGTGCTGCCTCCTGGGTTTTCCCCCAAACGTGCATCATATTTTCTGCTGACTTAGTACAACACGGATAGTTGTACTTTCCAAGTAGCTGGCAACCCTTAATCAATGTTAATTGGCTCTAATTAGCATATGTTAATTAATGATATTTACTACAAATTAAAGGTATGAGTGCTCCCAGAGGGTTTCCTGTTCATCCAATTAGTGCCAATTAGTTGCAATTAACACGTGTAAATGAGATGCCGTTGAACCCAAAACAAACAGCAGAGTCTGCTGCACTGGCTGGCAGTTGAACTTGAGGAGGGGAGAGGGGCTGCAGAGGGCTCTCAAATACCTGCAAGGTCTCTAACATCTATTTAAGCTCTCTCATTAGGGCTCATCCTGTCTCGAGTTGCAGGAAAGTTGATGTGGGTAAAAGCCCTTGGCAGATAAAGGGCCGTGGGTTTGTGTCCTGTGGGGCTGGGACAAGGACACGGCGCTGCTTTGGGAGCAGTCCCAGCTGTGTTTGCACCTTGGCACGGGCACTTGCAGCCCCAAAACTGAGCGTGGAGGGGCTGCACAGATGCTCCAGTGCAGCTGTGGCACAGGAGAAGCCACATCTGTCCCACAGCATCCCCCCAGCTCCCCAAATCCCCTTTTTGCTGTCTCCCAGACAATCTTCAGCTCCATCACCCAAAGTGGCACCTCCAGCGCTGCTCTGCTGGGTTTTGTGGCCTGCAGGGAAACACATCCACAAAAGTTTCACACCCTGGGCCTCGATTGCACAGGCAGCCTGGCAGGAGGCAGAACAAATTGTCATAATTGTGTTTAATTAAAAAGCGTAAATGGATTATCTTCAGGTGAGGATGATTTATTTAACTAATCAGTCTGATCACGGGGAATGTGCAGTCTGGAGCTGGAAATCATTGGGGGGAAATGGGGAATTCCTTTTCCCATCAGTCCCAAAGCGTGGCAGGGCTTTAGCACAAAATCCATCCTGGAGAGAGGGGCCAAGCTGGGATCTGCATCCCCAGGGAAGTTCCTGGGTATCCTCTCACACAGGGCTCCTGCTCTGCAGTTATTCCTTTGCTTTTATTTTGTGTTTTCGGATGAAAACAGCTGCCTGGCCCCTTTCTGCACTGTCTGTGCACATGCCAGGGCTTGGTCCAGGTTCTGTGGCCACATCCCGGGGTAACCCTGGCTGGGACAGAGCTGGCAGTGCCACTCCAGCCGTCCCCACGGCGTGGGGGACACAGTTGGGACACCGAGCCCAGGGCCAGGCACCATAAACACCAAACGAGCATAATTAATTGACCATCTGCTTGAAAAGCCAAGAATAAGGAGGCACTGGGGTGTGACTGCCACGTCAGGAGCCTCCAGAATATCCCTGGAAGTTGGGAGCTTTGGGCTCTGGGGTCTAACCCAGACACCCTGAGCTGCCCCTTGGCTTTGGGAGGTGGAGATGCCCCATGGGGGGATGCAGAGCCTGGAGCTGGGGGTTTGTCAGGGATTAAATCCCCAAGGGAAGGGGCCAAGCAGCCCCTGCTCATCCCCACGAGGGTCTTTGCAGCCCCCAGTCCCCACCCAAGCACAGAACAACTCCCTTGTTGTGGTTGTGTGTGTGGGGAATTATTTGAAACCATCACAACATGAGCTGGGAAATCAGGCACCTGTGGTGTTTTCTGTTATTCCTAAGAAATTTCTCCTTGTGTTTAATAGGTGATGTTTAATAAAAATGAAAATGAGCTTATCCTGAGCAGGCATGCACGCCAAAAGCTGGCATTTAAATTAGAAATTATGATTTAATAACTTGTCAAGAAACTCACCAATGTAACAGCGTGATAATTATTGAAAAGAGGCTTCATAAATACTGGAATGCCACGATCCAGGGTGAGAACCAAGCTAGGTGAGCTCTGCCTGGCACTGGGATTGGGCTGCAGCCCCCTGGCCCTCACCAGGACAAGGCTCTCGGTGAAGTCCTGACAACAAAAATGATGAAAAATTAAATTTCCAGATAGCCCTGGGAGGTCAGGATTGCTCCCTTGCACCCCGGAGCCTCCTCTGCAGCCTGGACTGATTTGCTGGGGAAATTCTCTTTGGTGAGGCCTCATTGTTTGAATCACAGCCCAGCTCCTAATTTAAGCAAAACGTTCACTTAAGGACTTCTTAATATATATTTTAAATTGCAGCCCTGACTTCCTGTTGGTCGATTGTGGCTCTCAGTTGGGAGGCCATTATTTCTGCCGTGATTTACAAAGCAGCTCAGGAGAAATCTGTGCCATAAATCCTGAGGCATTGTAACAGATAATTCCGTGGGTTTGGATGTGGCAGAGCCCTTGGCACGAGGCTGGGCCGGCAGGAGGGAGTGAAAAACCCAGACAAAAGCAGCTGGCAGGCTCAGGTTTGGGGTTCTGCTCCATCCCCACACCCCAGTGGTTCCCAATTCCTTGCTCATCCCTCTCCTTTCCTCCCTGCAATTCCCATCCCGGAGGAAACTCTTGGGGATGAGTAGAAAGAGGGAAGGAAAAATAACGAACTACGACAGTGATGGGGAAAGGTTGCTCTCCTCTTTCCTCTAAACCAAGAAAACGTCAAGGAAAAACTTTCACACAGATTTTTCCCAGTATTTTTCAGTGGCAAATACATTTCCTTGGAGAAATTTCAGGTCATTCTGTGACTAAATAGTGAGGCTGCTTATTATTCTGTCTGCTGCTCCAGGACTCCTGGTTTTTTATTATTTTTTTAAGTGAAAACAACTTGAGAAAGAGAGCGAGAGAGAGAGAGAAAATCTCTTTGACACTAAAATCAAATAGCTGCATTTGGGAGAAATTGGAACGGCCTGGGGGGGGAAAGAAAAAGGAAAAAAAAAAAAAAACTTTTAGTTGGTAATTTTGAATTGTAAAATGACTGATACGAGCTTCCATCATTAAAAAGCGGTGCTGCGGGCCAGAGGCTGCCGGGCTGGGCTTGTGGCACTTGTGACACTTCCCACCCCCCGTGTCACCCCCTCCATCCCAAAAAACGCCGGCAGTTTGTCGCCGGCCCCGGCCCGGCTGCCGCATCTCTCACCTCCCGGGCTCAGGAGAGGTTAAATTCAGGTCATCCCTCGGGATGCCGCTCCCGCATCAAGGTGAGAGGGGCGGGCACGGGGCTCATCCCGATGTTCCCAGATCCCCCCGAGCGAACGGAGCCCGCGGAGGGAGAGATGGATGGTAAACAACTGCGCTTTGAAGGGTGACAGCGGGATAAATCACCGCGACAGAGCCCTCAGCCCAAAAAACTCCCGGGCAGGGCTGGGGCTGGCCCCTCCTGGGCTGATGGACACCCCTGGCCAGTGGCCACCTCTGTGTGACACCCACCGAGCCCCCGGTGCAGAGACACCCCTGGGCAGTTTTCTCTGGAATTCAGGAAATCTGGGATCGGGGTTGGAGCCCCATCCAAGCATGGGACGGGTTTGTCCTCCCGGCTTTGCCCCTCTCTGCTGCGGCTCCTGGTTCTTGCCCAGCCCCAAAATTCCAGCTCACAGAGCATCCTGGGCTGGAGGGATGCACGGGAATAACCCAACCCAACTCCCGGGATTTGCTGCGGGATGGTGGCGTTGGGTGTGTCCGCCCCTGGAAATGGGCACAGCCCAGGGCTGAGCTGGGAATGGGCTGAGCTGGGAATGGGCTGAGCTGGGAATGGGCTGAACTGGGAATGGGCTGAGCTGGGAATGGGAACAGCCCAGGGCTGAGTTGGGAATGGGCTGAGCTGGGAATGGGAACAGCCCAGGGCTGAGCTGGGAATGGGCTGAGCTGGGAATGGGCTGAGCTGGGAATGGGAACAGCCCAAAGCTGAGCTGGGAATGGGCTGAGCTGGGAGTGAGCTGAGCTGGGAGTGGGCACAGCCCTTTTCCACTGACCCCCCAGGCAATGGGGCTGCCCTCCCTGCGCTCCGGCTGGGGATTCCCAACACTTCCCTGCACAGGAGGATGGAGAAGGACACGAGCAGGAGAGGCACCTTCACCCTGGGGCACGGTTTGAGGAGAACTTCCCAGCCCCTGGGCATGGAGTTCAGGCTTGGTCCTGGGCCACAGAAATTGGATGTTTTCCCACTGACTTCAAAACCAGGGATCTGGCCACCGATTCCTGCGGGTTCAGGGCCAGAGGGCTCCGTGCCTTGCACAGCCTTTCCCATAACAAAGGAGAAGGCAAAGGAAAGGAAAGGAAGAGAGAAAAAATGTAGGGAAAAAAATGAGGAATGGTGAAATGAAGTTGTGCTCATTCAGCTCTCTCCGATGCCCAGATCTCTGTCATTAATATTAAGCAATGCCTGACAATACCACTCTGCATTTTCCAAAAGAATAACTATCAGCCTGGTAAACAAACCTGGGGACGCACAAATTCCGCAGGATGTCTCATCTGTAGAGGCTTTATGATAAATGTAACAAGGTAACAGCCAAGGAAAAAAATTATTATTAAAAAAAAAAATTAAAATGTAGAGAATTGACATTTGGAATTGAGCTGGGATGTGCCAAGAACACCGGAGTCTTATCAGCAAGGGGGGGCACCTGCAGCCCTTTCCTAAACCCCAACCATCCAGCCTCATTTATATGCAGTTATTCACGTGTGCAGTAAATTCCAATTATGTTTACAGATGTCTGCTTAACATTTATGGAAAAGGAACCTCAGCATGGCTGAAATATCCTTATAAGGGTTTGGACCAGGCTCTTTTTTTTTTTCTTTATTTTTTTTTTACCATCACCAATTTAATTATATTTTGCAGATTTATGGAAAAAAAGAAATCCAGCTGAGCTCTCTGATAGAAGGTTTAACATCTCATGTGTATGTTTGGTTGTGTGACCATTTTGGAGTTGTTTTAACTGTAATTTTTTTGTTTTCATATTAACTCAGGAGTTCCATTGATTTTTTTTAAATGCACAAAAAAGCAGCAACGTATCAGGACAGTGAAGGAGGAGCAGGTTTTCATGTGGCTTCCTGCTGTAGGTTATCTTTATTCTTTATGTTGGAATTTCTCCCCTGCCCAGGGACCCCTTCACCTGGGCAGACCCCACGCTGAGCACTCCCCTCCAAAGGTGCATTTCGCAGCTCTAGTGGTAATGTGGGTTTCCTGATTCCCACAGGAATCAGAAAAATGTGAATTTTTAAGTTAGGAGTGATTTCCCCCTCTCCTAGCCCGGGTCTGGGCTCTGGGAGGAGCTGCCTGGCCCAGCCTCGCCCCTTCCCTGCCGTGAGCTGGAGCTCTGGAGGGATCCCCAAGGAAAAGGGCATTTTCTGGTGATTCTGGAATTATAAAACTACTCTTCTCAAACGTTTTTCCTCCTCTTTCTCCCTAAATTCCGAACCCTCGTGGGTTATTTCAGCTTGTGAGCAGCAGCCTGGTTCCACAGGTGTGTCCCTGTGGGGACAATTTGTGTCCAGATGGGCCCCAAGCACTGGCACAGCCCTGGGTGCCCGAGACAGGGGTTTCCACCAAAAACTGAAGGGTCTGGGTGCTTTATTGGTTATTGATATATTGCTCCACCTGCTTTTCCAGGTATGCAGGAAGGGTTTGTTCTGGAGGTTTTTATGGATTGTGGGAGGGAAGAGCAGGGACCGTGCGCTGAGCCCGGAGCTGCTCCCGCTGCACCTCACCTGGGCACGGCCTGAGCTGCTGGGAGAGCCACAAAGGGCAAGGAAACACCTCCCTCCTGAGCTCTGGGACAGCTTCTCTGCCTTTACAGGAGAAGTGATGACAGGGAATAACCTCTGGTGTGTGTTTGGGTCAGCTGGGGAGCGTGCGGTGATCCACGGCTCGGAGATCCATCAGGGATCCCCACAAACCCAGGCTGGGATGAGGACAAACGCCCATCACTGAGGTTAAGGGACCCTTTGGGATGTCCCAGGAGGATGTCAGGCCACATCCAAGGGCAGCAGGGTTCGGGATCTGGGGTGCTGCTCGGGCAGGGCTGTGTGTCCCTGATCTCGGCACAGCAGGAGTTAATGAGGGATTGCAGAGAGGGAGAGCAGGAAGATGATGCTGTGGGGAGAGAAACTTATTTGATCTGAGGGAATGGAATGGAATAAATGCAGCAGATTCTAAAAAGCAGTTTTGTTTATTAGCACACCCTTAAGGAAATAAATTGTACATCATTAGGAGTGACGTCTCCTCAGCAGCCACCGCCGTCGTTATTAATGCATTTATCTAATAACCATGAGAATTTCCCTCAGCCATTTGTTCTGCAGTCTTAGAGGCTTTACAAATATTGACTACAGCCATGTAGATTTTATTTCAACTGCTGAAAAAGCCACATTGGTAGGGAATTCTGCAAGCTCCCAATTTCTGAGCCTGAAGTTTCCGTTCTCGTTCGTAGGCGACATCACCAGCACAGACATCCCAGCTCCTGCAGCGACTTGTTCTCGGTGAAAATGGTGACATCCCACAGGCAGGAGGAAGGGACTTGGTGAGTCTGTTCACCAGGGTTTGGGGCAGCAAGATTTGCTTGTTTGCAAGGGAAACTCTGCGGTGCCTTCGTGGTGACGCTGGTTTGGGGGTGGGTGCCCCGGAGGGAGGAGAGGAGAACCCTGGGGCTGGGCTGGCACGGAGCTGCTGGGCCCCAGAACTCAGTGGCACGCTGTGAACAGCCACAGAAATGCCAAGGACAGAGTTTTTTAGAATAATGTTTGGTTTTTAAAGTGCTTGTGAGCGTGGAGTGTTGTCCCTTGGTGGTGCCAGTGTGACCCTGTCGCTGGGCACAGCAGGATCCCCATGGGGAAGGAGCTCAACCCCTGGGAAAATTAGCTGGAACTAGCGAAATTTCACATTCTAGACCAACATGATTTGGGTTTTTTCATCCTGAACACAGCATAGTGATGCATCTCGGGGTGACGGGATGGTGGCTGTGCATGCCACGTCCCTGTGAGATGAGCTGTGTGTGTCAGCCACGCCTGGAGCATCGCTCAGGGCTGGGGGCAAGGAAACAGCGGCTCTGAAAGTGCCTGTGGAGGCTCCCAGGAGCCAGGGACTCTGCTGGGACTGACCCAGCTGCCCAGACTGGGGTTGGGGGGAAGGAAGGGCAGGCTGGCCAGAGCCTCCATGGCCGCTCAGATCCTTTAAAATAGAAAATCATATAAATAGGATATGACCCAGTACTGTAACAAGTGACAGAATCTATAGATAGAAGATCAGTCAGGACTAAGCTGACAGATACAAACACAGCCAGGAGCTCTGCATCCCCTGTCACCTGTGAGGGGTCTGGTGCTGTGGTACCTGGCCCAGGTGATGCTGAGCCCAGCCCTGCCCCTGCAGCTGCATTTTTCTGGCACACTCCTGTTTGTTTGGATCGCAGCTGATTTCCCCAAACGTTCTGCACGGCAGTGATGTCAGCACCAAACCCCCGACATTGTGCTGATGACAAAATCCTTCTGCGCTGAGAATCCTCTCCTGCAGCTCCGTGAGAAGGAGCTGTGATGCTCAGCCCTTTTTCCTCGGGCACGGGAAGGCAGCGCGGAGCAGGGGAGCTCCTTTCTCAGCAGGCAGAGCTGCTCCTGGCGGGAGGGAAGGCGCTGCCCGCTCCCAGAAAGAGCAGAAACGAGGAATTTGGCCAGGGTCACGCAGCGGGGCAGCGGCGGGAGCAGAAGGGAAGGTCTGGGCTCCCGCTTCGCTCCGACACTGCCGAGGAGCCGCTGCCTCCGCAGGATCCGCCTGCGTGCGGAGAGGGGAGATCGCCTCTCACTCCCGGGGAAGTTCAGCCACTGTGAAATTAGGAAATTACACAGGCCCACAGAACTTAGAAAAACAATATAATCCTAGGGGTACTGAAATAATTAATTTCCTAATCAAGTACACCTTGCTTTTTTCAATTCGCAAACTGCGCTCTGGTCTGATCCCCATTTCAGCCACCCCGAGGAAGGAACATTTGGGGCAGCAAAGGCAGCGGGGCCCGAGGCAGGGCTGAGTCCCCCCATGTCCCCCCAGGGTGCGGGAAAAAGCGGCCTCGGCACCGCAGGGAGCCCAGCGAGGGCCGGGCGATGCTTTTGGGGGAGGCTTTGCTGTGCTCCGGATCCAGCCCCGACCTGGCAGGGAAGAGCCGGAGCCGCGGGGCTCCCGCAGAGGTTTTGCGCTGGGCTGTCTCCTCCCGCTCCCGCTGCACCCTTGTTTGCTTTAAATCACCTCAAATGCGGAGGCTGTCAGACAAGACAATTAACATGGGGAAGGGGGAAAGTATTACCATCCATTATTTGCCATAACATGAATTTAAGCCAGAAGTCAAATGATAAAATATGTGGTGAAAAGTGTTGGTGGTGGGAGTGCCTAAATGAGTAATAGCCCTGGGCTTCTGAGCCTTGAACTTAACGCGCTAAGTAAATCCCCGAGGTCAAAAAGTATGAAAATTGTTGCAGCTTGGGGAGATATATTTTAACTTTGGAAAAAGTCCGTGTGGATCCGCTGCCGGGGTCGGGGAGGCAGAGGCTGAGCAGCCGCAGCTCCGGGAGTTGGAGCGATGGTCGGGGGATGGGTGCTTGTTTTGGGGGAGAAATAATAGAATGAAATAATGAAATAAAACCAGGCGAGGAGGTTGTGGGGGGCGGGATGAGCCGGGAGCGCTTTGTGCCGCCGGCAGCGGCTCGGGCCGGTCCCCAGGCGGGAGAAGCGATGGGAAGGGCGGCTGCGACCCCCGGGATGGCGGCGGGACCCCCGGGGTGGCGGTGGGACCCCGGGCCGGGCCGAGCGGGGCAGCGGGGCCGGGATCCCGCCCCACTCCAGCGCTCCAACTCTTCCCCTTTAAAACTCCTCCTGCCGCTCGCGCTGACCATGCGGCTGGATTTATGGGGAGAGATGTTTTAGCAGAATCCCCCCGAGTCCCCCATCAGCCCTAAATCCCCAGCCCGCGCTCCCCGGGAGCCCTCCTGACACAGAGCATGCCAAAACAGCTTCGTTTTGCCTATGCATTAGCAATCTATTTTACCTTTTTGACATCTCTCACACATAAAACCGTAAGAGAGAAATAAAATATCTGTCTCTGGGCGAAAATAAAGCTTTGCCTCCCTCCTGATCTATAGGATATAAAATAAAGCCATGGCTTTGATAGTGGCTTTTCCTTAGACCGGAGTTGCTTTTGCACACACGGAGACAATGAAGATGGATGAGCCGGGAGCGGTGCATCCTCCGGGGGTTCGCTTCACCCTCTTTTTTTATAGCCCCCCCCTCGCCCCCTCTACCTCTCCACTTTTCTTTCTTTCCTCTTTTATTCGCCTTTTATCTGCCCTTTACCGAGTGCCGGGTCCCGCTCAGCTGTCCCACACCCGCCCCCCCCCCGCTCCCGGCCGGGCTCGGGGACCCCCCCGGCCACCCCCGGCCCTTCCCCGGACACTTCCCCGCCAGTCAAAGGCAGAGCCGCACACCTCGGATTTGTAATTATTTATTAACCGTATTTCCCATAAACAATGCATGAGCCCGGAGTGTAAGCGACAACATTTAGCGACGTGGGGAGAAACGCGGCAGGGCTAATCACGGGGGTGGGGGGCAGGAAAATAAATAAGGAAAAGGAAAATAAATAGAAAATAAATAAAAGAAAAGGGAAAGGCGAGCGGAGCCGGGGGGCGACAGTGTGGTGTTTACCCTCAGCATCGACCCGAGTGTGGCAGGATAAACTGGGACCTTCTAATACATAATTTAAAGATCCTTTTCTTTTTCTTTTTCCTTTTTTTTTTTTTTTTTTTTTTTTTTTTTTTATCTTTTTTTAA
>VWZP01007201.1:49644-60823 GCA_013396995.1 Dicaeum eximium
ATTTTTATTTTTATTTTTCAAAGCTGTAATATGGGGAAGAGAGAGCGCTCTGCGGGGATGCCGTGTGCGGTTTAATCCCGCTTTGCATGGCCGAGCAGGCTGCGCGGAGGCCGCGGCTCGGGGCCCGCGCTCGGCGGGCGCTGCTGACCGCGGCCCGGCCTCTCTCCGCAGGTGTTTCGGGACCAAGTGCGCGGGCTGTGCCCAGGGCATCTCCCCCAGCGACCTGGTCCGCAGGGCGCGGAGCAAAGTGTTCCACTTGAACTGTTTTACGTGTATGATGTGTAACAAGCAACTCTCCACCGGCGAGGAGCTCTACATCATAGACGAGAACAAGTTTGTGTGCAAAGAAGATTACCTAAATAACAGCAATACTGCCAAAGAAAACAGCCTGCATTCAGGTGAGGGAGCGCGGCCGGGCCGATGAGGGCGGGGATGCGCTCAGCACTGGCTGCTCCTTGGGATGAGATGTTCCTCTCCTACCTCCTTCTTCTCTTCTTTCTCCGGTCTTCTCCTTTCTGCTCTCCCTCCTTTTTCCCTTCTCCTCTCCCTTGTCTTCTTCCTACTCTCTCTTCTCCTATACCTTTCTTTTCCTCTCCTCCTTGTCTCGCTTTTTTTCTTTCTTTTTCTTCTTCCCTTTTCCCTTTCCCTTCTTTCTCCTCTCCCCTGTTCCTCGCGGTCGGTATTTCCCGGCCGGCTGAGCGTGACCCGGGTTTGTTCTCCCCCAGCCACCACCGGCAGTGACCCCAGCCTGTCCCCCGACTCTCAAGACCCCTCCCAGGACGACGCCAAGGACTCGGAAAGCGCCAACGTGTCCGACAAGGAGACGGGGAGCAACGAAAACGACGACCAGAACCTGGGGGCCAAGCGGCGGGGACCCCGCACCACCATCAAAGCCAAACAGCTAGAGACTCTGAAAGCCGCCTTCGCGGCCACCCCAAAACCCACCCGGCACATCAGGGAGCAGCTGGCACAGGAGACCGGCCTCAACATGCGGGTCATCCAGGTACCGCCGCCTCCGGGCACCGGGCACGGCTCCGGGGGTGCGGGGGCGAGCAGGGGCCGCTGCTCGGTACCCTCCTCACTGCGGGGCCCGGGAAAGCCCCGCCGGAGCTTGAAATCGTTGTTACCGAGCGTCCCGGCAGCTTCCCGCTGCTTCCCGGTGTTTCCTGGTGCTTCCCGGGGCTTCCCGGTGCTTCCCGGTTTCCCAGCCCCGGCCGGCCGGCGTGGACAGAGCCGCGGGTTTATTCGCAAAAGTCTTAAAGAAGCTGCAAACAGTATCGAAATTAATAACCAGAAATGTGAGGGGTTAATGGGTAAATAAGAGTGACAACGCGCTGGAATTATTAAAAGGTTTATAAACCCGCAGCGCTGGGGTAATGGGGGGTTAAAGGACCATTAAAGACGAGGTTAGATTGGAGAGGCTCAGTGTGAGGGTAATTAGCAGTAATCTTCTCAGGGTAATAAGAATTAACTCAATCATTCTTGACCTGCAGTCGGTGGGGAGCGGGGCCGCCGTCACGCGTGGGTTCGGCCGCGCTTGGAGCGCGGCTCGGTGCGCACCGGGCACGGGAGACCGGGGAAGGGGAAAAGCGCAGCCCCGGGATGGGGATGGGGGTGAAGGAGGGAGCAGGACCCGCGGCTCCCGTGACCGGCTCCTGTCCCCCGCCCCGGCAGGTGTGGTTCCAGAACCGGCGCTCTAAGGAGCGGCGGATGAAGCAGCTGAGCGCGCTGGGAGCGCGGCGACACGCGTTCTTCCGCAGCCCGCGCAGGATGCGGCCGCTCGTGGACCGCCTGGAGCCCGGCGAGCTCATCCCCAACGGGCCCTTCTCCTTCTACGGAGGTGGGTACGGCTCCCCGCGCTGCCTCTCTCCGTGCCGTGCTCCTGCCTCGGCCCCGGGACTCCCCGCGGCCGGGGGCGGCCGTGCCGCGCTGCCGGCGGGATCGCGGCGTTCTGCCGCTGTTCCCCCGGTGTTGGTGTCGGGAAGGGGGTCCCGCGGCTGCCGGAGCCCGGCCAGCCCTGTCACACGTTTCCCCTCGTGTTCGTGGGTGACACCCCGAGCCGCCCCCGCCGCGCCGCCCCGGGAGCGCGCCCGCGCCGGCCCCGCTCGGTCGCTGCCCGCTGTTACCTTTCGTCTGTCTCTCTTTGTCCGCCAGATTATCAGAGCGAGTATTACGGCCCTGGAAGCAATTACGATTTCTTCCCGCAAGGACCGCCTTCGTCCCAAGCGCAGACCCCCGTGGATCTCCCGTTCGTGCCCTCCTCGGGGCCGTCAGGGACCCCGCTGGGGGCCATGGACCACCCCCTGCCCGGACACCACCCCTCGAGTGAGGCTCAGCGCTTCACCGACATCATGTCGCACCCTCCGGGAGACTCGCCCAGCCCCGAACCCAACCTGCCCGGGTCCTTGCACTCCATGTCCGCGGAAGTTTTTGGCCCCAGCCCCCCATTTTCGTCGATATCCGTCAACGGTGGTGCTAACTACGGCAATCACTTGTCCCACCCTCCAGAGATGAACGAAGCGGCTGTGTGGTAGCTTTAAAACAAACTGGGTCTAAGTAAGTGATGATCATCTAGTCTGCTTATTGTTATGGTGTACAGAAATGAATTCATATAACATCTCTCCCGCCCTAAGACAATTTTACCTTGGGAACGAACTGAATCCAATCGCTCCAAGGCAAGCTTTGCTCTAGACCAGGACAATCTCCATGTTATGGTTGTATCAAACAAGCGAGGGGACTTTTTTGTACCATTGACAAAGAAACTGGGGAAGCTGTACAGTAAAAGTGCTGCCATTCCGTAGGATGGCGTAAGTTTGATTACCCTGTTGGATGTCATCCTAAGAGCCACAATCCTTAGAAACTTCTCGTTTAAAAAAAAAAAAAATTAAAAAATAATTGAATGAAGGAGAGGTCAAAGAAAAGGGGAAAAAAAGCTTCAAGAACTCTCTATAGCGTTCCCGGTTAAGGATGGTTCTGGCATTTTGAATCTGTTTGTTCGTTTTTGTCTCTCAGAAAGTTCGACAACAAGAAACTCTTTTTAGCTTCAGCCATTTCAGCCTGCTGACGATCAGGTGGGACAACTTTTCCTTTTTCCTTTCTTTTTTTCTTTTCTGTTTTGTTTCGGTTGTTTTGGGTTTTTTTTGTTTGTTTGTTTTTGGTTTGGTTTGTTTTTTTTTTTTTCAAAAATAGCAAATACTAAATGTTAAGCCCTCAGCACCAACTCTTCTACCTTCACAAAGCTACACGTACAAAACCTCCTCATCATAGCAAAGGTCACCACCCAGACCTCTAACGAAAATGACTTGAAAAAAACAAACAAACAAAAAGTATTCTACCTTCACAGAGAGAGAAAAGCTAAACAAAAAGACTCTATTGAACTAAAAACAGTCAACTGTTTACGTCTAATGTTAAATTCAGGAGCTCAATGTTTTACTAATAAATCCTGTTTTAGAAAAACCTCTTGTTCAAAAGCAAAAGATTTTGAGCAGCCAACCAAAATAGTTCATTTTCTTTTCTGTAGATGTTCTAACAGATTGCAGGGCTTGTGGTTCACTGTGCTAGTTTGTAAAAGGTGTTGTTTACAGAAGGCAAAGAAAAAAAAAACCCACAAAACCCAGACAGTTGCCAAATAAAGTAAATATATAGCACAAATACTGTAAGGTGCTTTGCACCAGCAACCCGAGAAGGTGTTTAAAAAGTGTTACAAGGTTAAAAAGAAAAAAAAAAAATACAAACATCTTTGCTAATTTTTAGTCCTGTTGAACATTCATGGAATTGTTAATATGACTTATATAGACCCACACAGGTTTTATTTTTGTGTCTTTAAAATAAAAGTCCAAAATATTTAAATTTTATGGTCAAATATGCAGTCAACAGCTGCTACTTTTTTCTTTATATATTAAATTTCTCATATGTCTTTTATTGTTCTAATGAACCTAAGCTTGTGTGACCTCCAGTGCATATTAGACCATTCACTGTATGAAAGAAAACATGTTGGATAAAATTTGTGCGTTTTTAATAAAATTAGAAAATCTGATGTTTAGATAACTTGTGTTTCATTTGATGTTTTGAGCAATTTTTGGAAATTGATTCTCTTGAGTAGAATAGCCCTGAGAAGGAATGATCCACTCTGCTGCTAATCCTGGGCAGCTCTTTGGCTCTGGTGGGAGTCTAAGCCCTGGTGTCGATGCAGACAGCGGCCAGAGGCAGCTCCAGCCTTTCTTTCCATCTCCAGGCTCAGTTGTCGAAGCCCAAATACCCTGTTCCACTGCATTTTTAAATTTTAAAATTCAGAAATAATCAAATTATTTAATATCTTCAGTTATTCGTGCTCTATGCTAAGAGAGAGCATTCAAAATGCTGATTTTATGCATAAGCAAAAACGTGTTGTAAATGTAAAATGCTTGCAAAGATACGGTTTGCAATTTGCAATTTTTGGTTTGCAATTGATCCAGTTTTAGTTAATTTTCCAAAGGTTATTTTACTTTTTTTTCCCTCCTAATTGGATGGTTTGGACACAGCATAACCTCAGTGTCCTGAAAGTAATTTTAATCCTTTTTTCTTAGAGCTGAGGCAGAGTCAATCTTTGAGGTGTTTGGTCATTCTGAAGTTCTCTAAAGGGCACTCGGGGAGAATATTTTGCTTTGCCCTTGATAAAGCCTCATTCTCTTGGAGAAAAACGAAACAAAAAAATCCTGGAGTCTTGCGAAATGTGAGATTCTACATTTAATTATCAGCCGTGGCAGAATCATGAATATTCAGTTCTTCAAAAGCAAAAGTCCCGGTGATTCCGAGAGGACTTGGAGCTGTGTTAGGGACAGAGTCAGGCTCGGTTTGCAAAGTCTCTGGTTTGAAGGTTCCACCTGTGGGTGAATGGAAAGGGATGAGCTGGGATTGCATCTCCTCCTTCCTCCCTCGACTCACCGGGGCTTGGGCTGGCTCCTCTTTAATCTGATGTAGACACAGAATTTTGTGCTAAACTCCAGACTTCCCCATTCCCAGTGATTCCATTATTTCTCTCTTTGGACTGGGGGTGGGAAAAGAACCAACCCCGAGTGCTTTTGAGTTGTATAGTTTGTAATTTTCAATGGTGATTTTTGATTTTGTTCACTACCTAATTTCTATGCCCAGCAGAGGGGCCACCCAGATGAAGCAATAGTTCACTTTAAACACAAAATGTCTTATATAATAACAATATAAAGATAAAAAACCTATCTGCAAGGGATCTGTTAGTGTTTCTAAAAAAAAAATAATTCATGCTTTATTAAATACAAGGGAGACTTCTTAAACTCCTGGACTCCGTGTCTAACTCATTTGTTTGTCTTTTGTGCTATTGCCATGTTTTGTTGCTCTGGTTTGCATTTATATAAGCGGAGAAATGGGTGATTTATTTATTCCAAACTTCTACTTATCTGGGAAAGATAAATACTGCTGTTTGTGCTGCTGGGCTGGGCTGCTGCTTTGTTGTTGAATCAATGATTTTAAATGAGGATTTCACCAAATGGGTTGGTTTTGTAGGAAATTTTGAGGGGTTCTTCCTTTTCTTTCTCTCTCTCGGTCCTTGTACAGTTTATTGTGTGTTCATTGAGGCAGCGACATGGCTTGGTTTAGACCAGTGTTAGGCTCGGTTCAGGTCAGTTTAGGTTGTAAAAAGGAGAGTTTGTCTTTTTGTGGCGCTCCCATCGCTCCCATGGGGCTCTGCTGGGTTTGGGGGAGCCCAGGAGCCGTTCCCATGGCCGAGCCCAAGCCCCAGCCCCGTGGAGATCGGAATTCTGCACTCCTCAGAGCGAGCTCCGTGAGCCTGAGGCCCTAATCCAGCAACAATTGCACAGCCAAAACTCCTTCTGAAAGCACTGTCACATTGGGTTCTTGTAAGTCCTTGTTTGCAAGAGCATTTCCACTGACTCCAGGTGTTCTCGTGGATGGATGGAGGGATGGAGGGATGGATGGATGGATGGAGGGATGGAGGGATGGATGCAGGGATGGATGCAGGGATGGATGATGGAAAGATGGAAAGATGGAAAGATGGAGGGATGGATGCAGGGCTGTGGGAGAAGGGCCTGGAGCGATCCCAGCATCCTGCGCTGCCTCTGCCTTGCAGTGCCCGGCTCTGTGTCCATGCAAGGCCTCCCCACGAGCCTTTTGGGAAGTAACTGCTCTCTTTTGATCTCTCCTGCTGCCTTCCCGTGGCCTCGGGGCCGTTCCCTGCTGAGGGGAGCCGGTGACGCTGCCCCTGCCCCGCCTGGGGATGGCCGGGGATGCTGCAGGGCCAGGCTGAAGATCCGTGCACAGCCGCTGCCAGAGCTGCTCCAGCCCCAGGAAAAGGCTTCCAGCACGTGCTGTGAGTACTGTCCATGTGGAGCTGCTCTGTGTGAAGGGGATCTTTGCAGGTTGATCAAAGTCTGTAAAATGCCGTGAGTTTCCAGCAGCCAAACCCCTGCTTTTGGCCCAAATGTCCCACACTGTCCCCACCGAGGCTCCTCTCTGCCCGTTCCCTCCCTCCTCAGGCCCTGCTGGGATCGGTTTGCTTGGGGATGGAAAGGGATTTGGGATGATCTCTATCCCAGGAGTAAGGATGTACTTAAATGATGATTTGTAGACAAAAGATTTGTAATATTTTAATGTCCGTACCCAGGTGCGGAGCAATGGGTACAGGATACAAATTGATAAATAAATATAATTTTAAAATATCAGTGGTGATTGACATACTTTTTCCATCCTGGTAAGTGACAGATATTGCAGTGTCCTCTCAGGAATGGCTCCTTTTGTCTGGATTTTTATCTTGATTAACTGTGTTGTCTTCAAGCTTTGCATGTTCTTACAATATGAAGTTGAAGCATTTGCAATCCCCCTTTCTGTTCCTACCCCTAATAGATAAATTCACATCTCCTAAGTTTAAGCAATTGATACAAACCCTTCTCTGCTGGTGAGCTGGGAACAAGGAGTTGTGATGCTGGAGCAGGTTTTGGGAGGTCTTTTCTTTGTCTCTGCCATGGCACTGGGGTGCTCAGCATTCCTCATGCCAACAAAACACCCATGAAGTTATAAATGAAATTAGTGGGTCCATTAAAATGTATTTTGATTATAAATCTGGTTTTTTTAAATTTGTTGGTAGTACTCGTGGTGGTTTAGCTCCAGAGCGTGGGCTCATGATTGGAAAGCAGAGTTTGGTGTGGCCTGGAGAGTTGTTCACTCATTAAATGCAGAATTGTAACACAGGGATTGGAGAGGAAATGTGGCCTTGTGGTGAGGTGGCCTCCAAATTCCTAAATCCACGTCCCTGAGGTTGCTGGAACCGTGGCTGTGGGGTGTTCTTGGGGTGCTTTTAGGGTGTCCCTGCAGGGCTGTTCCCGTTGGCACACGGGATCACAGTTGTTGTTTTTGTTGGCATCTCGTGGTTTTGTTGTGGGAACATCCCTTGGTGACCCTGCTGGGACAAGGGCCTGACTGGGCTCTCTTCCAGCTCCTGCCCCAGGATGTCACCAAATCCAGGGACAGCTCTGCCTCGCTGCCATTTGGGCACTGCTCACAGTTTGGAAATTGTAAGAACCAGGGACACTTTTGCTGCTTGGTTTTACTCCGAGCTCCGTTCCTGGGGAATCTGACCCTGCTCAGGGTGTGGGGGGAAATCCTTGGCCCTGCTCGCCCAGAGCCCAGGGCTGCAGAGTCCCCCTGTGACACAGCACAGAACCCGGGCTGGAAAATCTCCCCTGCCTTCCTCAGAACCGGAGTGAGAGCAATTCCCAGGGGCTGTGGGGAATTTCTGGGAGTGAAGCCCAAGGGAGAGGCTGAGCACACGGGTGGTTTGCCTGAAAATCAGACATTTTGCTCCTTCTAAAACCAGTTTTTATCTAGTTTTTAAATCGCCTTTCGGTGGCCTTTAAAATTCTTATCTGCTGGAAGCATCTTTGGGCTGTGCATCTCTTCAGACACACTCTGTTCCTTCTATTTTTCAATGTAGGCACCATTAAGGGTTGATAAAAATCTTTAAAACAATTGTGTTTTTTGAATGAGGGATGGGTTGGGAATAGCAGAAGTACTCAAGTAAGTAAAAGCACAGAAGAAAAAATACTAATAAATATTTATAAGGAGAGGTTTTTATGTACATAATCTAAATTTTATGTAATTTATTTTAGTGGATGGCGTTTGCTTGTGCTCTTTTCTGTTTCTCCCCAGTTTTTTCACTTCTTTTTTCTCTCCTTTTCATGGATAAATTGTGTTGCTGGTTTAAAAAGAAAATTTTAACTGAACTAGCATGGCTGAAACGATAAAGGTCAGTTTGGAAAAGGACATTTGCTCGCCCAAGCGTTGGCAGGATCAGCCCCAGCTCGTGGCTATTTTTGGCCAGCACGAGGCCCTCTGTATATGGGTCAAATTTTGCTGTTGATGAAGTAACTCAATTAAATTCAGCAAGGCGACTCCGGGGTGGGTAATTCCCGTGGATCCGGCTGGGAATGCCGTTGGAATGGGGACCTGCAGCCCCTGGGGTCCCTCGCTGGCAGTGCCCGAGAGCTCCACGTTCCCACCCCGTGTTCTGCTGAGGGAATGGCTCTAAAACACGGATTCATATTAACAACCTGTGATTACACAGCCACGGGGGGATGGCACAGCCCTTCCCTGCCAGAGCTTCCATCTCATCTGACAGTTTCCCAAAAGCTGAGGAGCTCCATGGATACGGCAGCGAGAGACGCTGGGTGGGAGAAATTGGGAGCTGTTTTTACAGCCCAGCCTGCTCCACCTTCCCGTGTTTATCTGCTCCGTGTTTGGGGTGTTATTCCCATTTTAGCAAACAGGCACGTGAATAAAAAAGTGAAATTAAGAGGGAAAATGCCAAAGAAATTATGTCAGTGAGGTTGATGGAGTTGCTAAACAGGCCAAGGGTTTCTCTGAACCGACCGTGAGGCACAAAAAGCCTTTCATGAGCATCTTAACTGAAAATGTATCGATGGAGTTTGTGTACAAATATTCCCCTGCTCTATTCTGAGTCCCAGGCACAGCAGCATGGTTGGAGGGCATGTGAACCAGAAATTAAAACCCAGCCCTGGAGTCTGATTTAATTACCCTGCTAAGTGAAAGGCAGAGGAGAGAGAATAAACAGCGGCGAAGGCGACTCCGCGGGTGAAATATTTTAACAATCCCCGACTTTCACAGGCTGCAGCTGCTGTTTGATGTGGCTTTGTACTGACTGCATCTCCTCCTGAAAAATTGTGCATTAACAGGTCCTGTGGCTGTGGGGGTGAGGTTGGGGTGACCCAGTGGTGAGGGGTCCCCCACACCTGAGCACACTTTTTGTTCTGCACGGCTGTGAGTGATGGATGTGGCACAGAGGGGGAACGGCAGAGCTCTGCCAGGACCCCTGAGTTTACAGCTGTGTGGACGTGGGTTTGAATGCATTGCTGGCTTTGGGATTTATATGGAGCAATTGTCCCATTAGTCTCAGTGGGTGAAATCCTGATCTCAGTGGCCCCAGTATCAAAAATGCTGTGACTTCAAAAAGCTCATTTTTTACTCCAAAGGACTAATGTAACTCACTCGTATTTTTTATTAATTCTACTGGGTCTGTTTTATTTAACCATCTCTAAAAGCCTCTCTCCCTTCATTAGCAGGGCAATTCATTATTTGTGAGGGTAGAGAACATCCCTTTTCCACTCTAAGAATGCAGAGGTTTGAAAATGCAATTATTGGCACCAGTTCTTTGGTTGTGTGAGTGGTTAGTTACTCAGAAGTAACTGCACAGGTAAGCACTTGTTCCTGATACTTAATTTTCCACGGATTTATTTCTCCAGGCTCCTCCCTTTGTTTATGGTGGCATCTGGGAACAAAATACCAACAAACTCAAAGGGGGGAAAAAAAGGAAACTTAGAAGCAAAGCCAGGGAAAATACACTGTGCATGTCTCCTGGTTTATAAGTTTTGTGTTTTTTTCCAACCATGTCTTTGTAAATAAATAAATAAATAAATAAATAAATAAATATCAGTGTTTAATTTCTCATTGCTGGAGCAGGGGCAATCCCCCATCATCGATTATGCACAGCATCAGCACCATCCATCCTGCCGTGATAAAATAAATACAAACTACAAAACTGAGCTGGATTTTATGCTGTTGAGTATTTGAAGGTTTTTGGAGGGGTTTTGCAGTGAAAATGTGCGTTTTCAGTAAACACTGAGTTTTCTATAAATCGAGCTTTATTTTGTCATTTGTCACCAGCGTCAGCCGGGCTGGCGGGGAGGGTCACAGCGGGGCTGAGAAGGGGAGGGCGGTGTTTGGGTTTTTCCAGGTTTGTTCCCGGCTGGAGGCGATGGGAATTCCTGATATTCCTCTGCCCTCTGTAGGAGAAGCGCCCGCATGAGCCGTGCTGGGGACGGATCCCGCTGCCTCCCGGCTCCCTTCTCCCAGCACAAATCACCTCCCGCTCGTTTTTGTGGCTTTTGAAGGCACCTCGGGGGCAGGGAGGACAAGGAGGGGATGAGCTTTAGCCTGCTCACGTTCAGGTTCTCTCCGCGGGTGCGATCCCAGCGCTGGATGTGGAAAGCCCAGACCTGGGGCTGAGCCCAGAGCTTCACCTGCAGCTGGGATCGGAGAGGCTGAGCCGGTCCCTGCTCCCTTGGAATAAAATCCCTGCCAATCTCACTGCTGTTCCCCAGCTCCAGGCAGTTCCTGGAGTTTGGGGCCGCCTTAGAACCACAGAAAGAGGCAGGGAGAGGCTGCCAGAGGGCAAACCCAGAGACCCTGTCCCTGCTAACGCTGTCTGCTCCTCGGCCAGAGCTTGACCCCGGGAGCCAAAATTCCTGAATTCCCGGTGTAACTCAGGTGTAACTCTGGTGTAAGGATCTACCTGTGTGCAAGGCCTGGCCTGAGAACCCAACTTTGGGACCTCACTGCTGTGAGAGGGACTCCAGCAGAGCCCACCGAATATTTAACACAGGATGGGGAAAGAATGAATTCAGTTCTGCACAGCTGGAGAGGCAGCAGAAGTTCGATTTAAAGCAAGAGTTGTTATATTGTGCATTATTAACGGGACTTTGGTGCCGGTATCCGGGACCGTGAGACCCCGATTCTCACAGCCCTGCTGCCCAAAGTACCGGGAATGCCCCGGGAATGAAGCAGCAGGCAGGGGGCTCCGGCTGGAGCCTGCTGTGATCCCGGGCTCATTCCCGTCTGGATCCCGGGCTCATTCCCG
>VWZP01007201.1:61040-105427 GCA_013396995.1 Dicaeum eximium
GGCCGCACGTGGCGGCGGGGCGGGGGGGATCGGGCTCCCGGTGTGTCCCCAGGCCGGGGCGATCTCAGGGATCGGGGCTGTGTCGGTGCTCGGCGTTACCGCCGCGATGGAGCTCATCTCGGGCCTGTGGGATCGCGATGTGCCCAGGATCGGGTTCTCTCGGGGGCTGGGGCAATCTCCGCGGCCGGGCCTGGGTTAGGCCTCGCCTGGTTCTTTCCTGCAGCCCATGTGAGAGCAGCAGTGCTGTGTGAGAAACGTCTTCATAACCGCTGGGGTTACCGTGGTCAGCAGCGGCGTTTTCCTCTTTTAGTAACCATAATTTTGTTCCAGATTTCGCAGAATCGCAGACTGGTTTGGGTTTGGGGCCTCAGAGCCCACCCAGTGCCACCCCTGCCATGGCAGGGACACCTGCCACTGTCCCAGGGTGCCCTAAACCCTGTCCAGCCTGGCCTTGGGCACTGCCAGGGATCCAGGAACAGCCACAGCTGCTCTGGGGAGAACTCCATCCTTGGTGGTGCCAAGGAGCGGGATCGGTCCCCGGAGATGGGAGATGGCTGCAGGATTTGTCTCCATCCTCCCCTGGTGCCAAGGAGGGGGATCGATCCCCGGAGATGGGAGATGGCTGCAGGATTTGTCTCCATCCTCCCCTGGTGCCAAGGAGGGGGATCGATCCCCGGAAATGTCTGCAGGATCTGCCTCTCCTTGAAGGATTTCAGCCCCTCCTTGCTGCCCAGCATCTCGCCCCTCTCTGCTGACTGGAATGACTGTACTGAGAGCAGGGTTTGTTGCTTTGGTTATGAGCAGGAGATTTTTTTTGCCCCCTCTGCCACTCCAAGCGAGGCATTAACATTTCCAAACACGTGTTAGGAGCACTCAGCGATTTGAGTCTCATTGCCCACAGAGCTGACCCTGTGATTTGGCACGGAGAGGGGATGGTGGGCTGTGTTCTCTGGGCTGGACTGCTCTGCTCCATGTCCTGGAGAAGATGGGGATGAAGGAGGGCAATAACCACAGTGAAATTATTTCCTCTCTTGAGCTTGTCTGAAATGTTGATGTATTTATGTGGCTTGCACACGTAGCAAGAGGCCAAAGTGCATCTAAATCGGAGTTTTCCTCTTTTAATCTGCAACATGAAGGACTCAGAGACCCTCCTGCATCCTTGGGAGGGTTGGATGGGCTTAGTTCGTGTTCTGCTTCATGCAGGAGCCTTTCCCCCTTGCAGGAAATTATTTGTGTGCCTTTCCTGCACTTTTCCAAGCTGCTGTTCCCCTGTGCAGCGCACTGTTGTTACAGAGCATGAGGAGCTTCCCAGGGCTCCTTCCAGGCTGGAATTCAGCTCCGTTTCAGACACCCCTTCCCTTTCTTTTTTTTCCCCCACACACAGCTACAGTTGCTAAAGTGATTGACAGATTTGAGGATGAAACCACAGATGAGATTTTGCCTGTTGGCAATATCAGGAAAAGAGCTTCAGCCTCTCTCCTGGAAGCTGATAAGAGGTACAGTGGGAAAGCCACATCTCGGAAAGCTTTGCAGCAGGAGCTCTGGAGAGATGCTCTGTCTGAAGAAGGATCTGGTAAGAAATCTCTTTTTTTCCCCCCTTTTGCTGGCAAGCCATGATGTCAGCAGGTGGCTGAGCATGGCCAACCTCCGGGCCCTGTTACAGTTCAGTTGGACATCAAAGAGCCCAAACCTGAGCTGTTGCTGGTGAGTTTTTCTGCTAAGTAAATAACTCCTTTCTCTCATTTCTTAGCTGAAGAAGCATTAGATGACTGGTACAGTGACAGTGAAGGCTCAGAAGAGGAGGACAGTGTTGGCACTAAGGCCAGGGAGAAGCCCAGCAGTGCTGGCAGTGAGCAGGAGGATGGCTTGGAGGATGAGGAAGAGGCCAAGGCACCCAAGTTCAGCTTCCAGAATATCACAGACTTTGAGAAGTTTGCAGAGGGGATGGACGATGCAGGGAGCAGTGAAGGGGAGGATGAAGATGAGGATGAAGATGATGCTGACATGGAAGAAGGAAGTGAGGAGGAGGAGGAGGAGGAGGAATTTGGGAGTGAAAACCACGACGATGGAAAAGAAACCAAAGACAACGAAGATGATGGGGGAGTGCTGACCTTCTCCAGAGGACAGGAGTCTGAAGAAGTGGAGAAGGGCAGAGCTGTGAGGAACCAGCTAGGTTTGTGCATGTTTGCTGTGTGCTTGCTGGCAGGGTACAACCAGCCTGAGCCCCTGAGCCTGGTGAGGGGCTGTCAGCACCCTGCTGGTGCGTGCTGCAGCAGCCCCATGTGTGTGCAGATGTTCTGCCAGATGTTCTGGTGTCACTGCTGCTGTAACAGCCCTTGATGTGAAGTGTATTTATCCATTAGCTTAACTGAACCATGAATATCCTCATGGGGCCATTGGGTTTGGGAACTTCCTGCAGTGGTCCTGCTGCGATCACTTTGTTTCTTCCCAAAATGTAACTCCCAAAATGCCATTTCTTCCTGACTGAGCTGTTAAACTATCAAACCTCTGTTTGCAGGCTGTCCTTTGAAACAGTAAAGCAAAGGGATGGTTTGATCTGTGGGTCACAGGGTGGCAGCTGGGATTTGCTTTGTCCAGGAACAAATTGTGGCACCCATTTTGTGCTGGTCAGTGCATGCCAAGAGTGCCCTGAGCAGGAGTGATGCAGCCCAGAGAGGGCCTGAGCTGCCAGGTCCTTCACGAGGAACAAGTGCTCTGTTTTGCTAACTGCTTCTTTTATTTCCTTTTTGTTGTGAAGCCCTGTGGGATCAGCTGATGGAGGGGAGGATCAAGATGCAGAAGGTGCTCGTGACGGCCAACAGGCTGCCCCAGCCAGACACCTACCCCAGGTTCAGGAAGGAGGGGGGACAGGACTTTGACAATGCTGTGGAGAACTGTAAGAGCCTTTTAATCTTCCTCCTTTGCTCAGACTCTTATAAACTATTCCTTATTGCTGTTCAGTGCAGAGCTGGGGTGCTTTATCCAGAGAAACCTTGTACCCATTTAGTGCCGGGCCAGTGAATGCAAAGGTTTGCCCAAAGCAGGAGCAGTGCAGCCCAAAGGAGGGGCTGTGCAGATCAATTCCAGCATGGTGCTGCTTCCTCTGTTTGTTCCTGAGATCACTGCTAATGGCACTGATCTGATGAGGTCTGTAGTAGATTCTCCACTAGGAAATCATAACATGCAGGCTCCAGGTGGTGAGTGCAAAGTACTGGGCTTTGGTGTGGTGTGGGTCTGTTAATTTTTATATTTGGACACTTCTTTTCTGGCCTTAAGGTGAATGCATGGGGAGAGAGATGTCTGGTCATCAGACAGGACCCCAAACTTTGGCCCTGCAGTAAATTTTGGCTCTGCCTTACCCCTGCCCAGGGCAGGGCAGCTTACCTGCAGGTACAGGTGAGCTGCTTTCTGCTTTAAAGTTGGCTCTGCTGCTTTAAATGAAGTGATTAAGGACAAAAAGGCAAACTCCCACCAATGCTGTGCTGACCTTTCAGTGGAACACACGTTATTAATGTCCTTAATGAGATGCATTACAAACTGCCCCAGCTCCATGTTTCATTACAGGGCTAAGATGCAATATCATTAAGGACCTTTAACAGAAACAATGGTTGACATTTTGGTATTTCCCATAAGCAAAATACACCCAAGAACATGGAGTGTAATGTCCCCAGTGCTGCAGAGGCTGATGCCTCAGTTGTGCAGAGCTCTGAGGGAAACTCCACTGCTGAGAAGTGCTGAATGATCCCCTCCTCACCTTCTCCTCATCATCTGGGCAGGGGAGCTGGGAGAGCTCACTCTGATGCTCCTCATAGCTTGGGTTTGTGTTCTGTGGTTCATCTGTGAGGACAGCATAGAGCTGGAGAGACCTGGGCAATGTTAGCAGGGCAAATCTCAGGCTGACAGATGGGAAATGCTGAATTTAGGAACATTCTGCTGCTGCTGCACTTGGAGGTGATGAGCTTCAGCCTTGGGCAGGATTGGGGATGATCATGGCACAGGCACTGGTTTGGCCTGGATGATGCTCTCCTTTCAGGGAAGCCTCAGCACTTCTGTCCAGACCCACAAAATAAATCTGGCACGTTTTCATCATCCTCATTGAACAGGAGGGAAGGATTTGATGTTCCAGTTGCACAAAAGAGTTGGTGCCAAAATCCCAGACTCTGGGTGAGCCCTGCTGGATGCTGAAGTCAGGAGGCTCCCAGTGCTCTGAGAGCTCCTGGACAAGAGTGTTTCCAGGGATTTTCCCCAAATCTTTCATTTCTCATGAAACTTCTGCTCTGTGCTCAGAGGAAGATTGAATTTTTTGAATTGGAAAATGGTCCTTTGTGTATTTTCCTCTTGGGTATCTCCTACTCAGGACAGCCCTGTTGTGGTGCTGGAATTCCCTAAGGGCTGGAGTGTGATTGTGTTAAAGAGTGGACCTCAGTTCTCCATCCATTTGCAGATTTAAAGCCAAACCTGGGTGAAAATGGCAAGGTCATGCTCATTTTCTAGATTTTGAGACCCAAGGTCACAAAACCTAAAATGTTTAATTTATTATTTTTGTAATCTTTTATGATTTTTTTTTAATGTTACAACGTGCTTTGGACAACCTTAGATTCCTGAGATCTCAGGTTCTGGTAGATGATTTACTGCAAAATTGCTTATAAATTGAAGTAGAAAATGTTTTGCAGACCTGGCAGCTTTCAGGCTTCACACCCATTTGTCACCCAGCATTTCCCTTTGTGTATAGAACAAGAATTAATTAGGCTGCACTGCAGGAAAAGTTTATGGCCATAATTTATATAGGATGAATTTCTGTTTAAAGAGACAGCATTGCTTTGTTTGTGCTGTCTTACTTTTTATTTCCCTTTTTTTTTTTTTTTTTAATCTTTAATTATATTCCAGATTTTTTTTTTCTGTCACCCTTTTTACATACCAATGGGAGACCAAACTGTGGTCGTGGAGCTCATGTTTATTCCTGTTTTGCACCCAAGTCTGGATGGTTTTTAGTGCTGAGATCAGAGTGGCTGAGCTCTGAAAGCAGCACAAATGTCCAGTGTTTATTGCCCTGCACACACAAACCCTCCCAGCTCACAATTCCAAGGAGCTGTGCCTGGACTGGGCTGTTCCTCCAGGACAGATTTGTATTCCCCTGCACTGCATCTTCCAGTCTGGTCCAGGGCTTGAGATGTTGCCTCTGTTTGGGGTCTTGCACGTTCAATTAATGTTTTTCATAATCAATGCGAGTCAGAATTTGCAATCTGCTCCTGATTTGCACATTAAAGAGACCCATTAATTAAAAATTCCAATCCCTGGCATGTTCCCGCAGGATCCCTGCATTATTTACATAGAAAAGGAGTGCAAGGTGCAAGTTTCTGTGCTGTGGCTGTGCACAGATTGCAGGCCTGCCACTCATATTTCACTGTTGGAAGGGAATCTCCTGAAATTGTCTCCAAAAATCCCCTCAAGGGCAAGCAAGAGCCAAAGCAGAGGTGGAATAAACATTGGTGGAGCCACATCCAGTGTCAGGAATTAAAACAGTTCCAGTGTTTGGGGCTTGTTGTGTTAAATCTTGATAGGGTGACAAAAAAACCCACAAACAATTGAGGGACAAGGAGGTAACAAGGGCTTTAAGGAATTAAATCTCTTCATCCTCAAAGGCCCTGAGCTTCTCAGTACAGGCCTGTAGCTTTTTCTTTCTAATTCTAGTTAAAAATACTAAACTGGGAACATTTCAGTGACTAATACATTATGCTTTTCAAAAAGAGCTGGGAATTGCAGCTTTAAAATAGCAGATTGTGTTATTTTCACTTTTTAGTTGGTGAGATGAGTTAAGGATGTACAGAAACACAGGTGAGGAAGTTTTTTTGCCAGAAACTGATGGAAATTGCAGGACTTGAAAGGGACAAGTGGCTGTGTTTTCCTTTTGCAAGAGCTCAGGAGGTCCCTGAAATGTAAACTGCTCACTGCATTTCTGTGGGGTTTTGGGGTTCTTTTGGCTTTGATTCCACCTGTCAGTGGATTGAGAGAAAATAGCAGAATCCTACATCTCTATTCCTCAGCATAAGCTGCAGATAATTTCAAGAAATGGAGGAGATAGTGGGTTTGGTAAAAGTAGATCTGCAGGGTGTGTGGGGATGGATTTGCTCAGTGGAGGAACCAAAAGTGAGGACAACAAATATTAATTTATTTACACTTTGGAGAGCTGTGGTGAAGTTTCACCAAGGTTTATGATCAGTAATAAAATAAATCTGAATAAAGTGAATCAGATTTAAAAAAACAAAACAAAACAAAACAAAACAAAAAAAAAAAACCCAAAAAAACCCAAAAACAACACAAGGCTTTGTTGCCTTCTGGGAAATGAAGAAGTTGTTGGATTTTTGTTCCTAAAACTTGGAGTGACCCAGAAATGGCTGTTTCTGGGGTGGAAATTTGTGGTGAGCGTGCTGGGAAAGAGCTGTGCTCCCATCTGGAGTAATTCCTGAGCTGGGCCCTGCTTGGGTGCCTGGTCCCATGACAAATTCTGTGGCTTGGGACTAAACAGCACAGTTAGACCTCTCTCTGTGAGTGCTTCACACTGAGTATCTTCATTTTCTTCTGAATTGGTTCTGCATTGTTTTGGCATGTGAGAGAGAGGGAAAGATTCTCTTTGGTCTCAGTTAAGGAATGAATATGTTCTCAGTGTCCTTTTAATGAGGATTTTTGTTGGGCTCCCTTAATCCCAGTCCTTAAAATAATATTTTTACATCCTCCACAGCATCTGTATTGAAGACACTGATTAAGCAGGGTCTAATTTTGGATAAAATGCAGCCTGAGAGCCAGAGAACCTGTTCCACTTCCTGGAGAGAGGATGTGCCTGGCAAGGCCTCCCCCTCATCTGGACACACCTGGGTAGGGAGCAGCTCTCTGATGGAATGGGATTGGAATTTTTAAGGGAAGCCTGCAGGACTCAGCAGCCAAGAACTCCCTGGTAATTTTGTTCTCACCTCTATTCCTGGATGGCTTTTAGAGCTCCAGTATACCCACACCTCCATCTGGAGATGTGAATGCATTAATGCAGAGCAGGGTGAGTGTCACAGGGAGGGGGAGGAACTGAGGCACAGGCAGATTACACAGTTTCCAGAGGCATAGAGCAGTTACAGGATTAATTGGTGCTAGGCAAGATCATGGACTTAAATATATTCTTGCTTTGAAGATTTTACTGGGAGCCTGCACAAATGTGTGACAGCAGAACTGGGTTTCAAGCCTGAGTGTAAATTATTGTGATCAGATCTAGCCCACTTAAAACTGGTAGTTCATTTTAATTGAATTGTGTTAGTCTGGACACTTTATGAATACAAAAAGCATCGGCCCTGTCAGTTCCTGCAGGGTTGGATGTGATTTAAATGGATGTGGATGCAGGTGTCCCCAAATTTCAGCTCTCCTCACTGATCCTGTGGAGAATCTGTTCAACTCTTTTTGGGACTGAGCCACAGCCTGTTGACATTAATGAAGACTCTTCTCTCAGCTGAAGGAAATGAATGAATGAGATTGTTTTTTCTAAGTTTTGTGGAATGTGCCATGGAGAGCTTTTGGTGAGGATGAACACTTGGGCCATTCTGGGTGTGCTGTCTGTGCCAGTGAGTGGGAGGGAAGAGCCATGGAGTGAAAGGCTTCAGACAAGGCCCAGGGCTCAGTTTTGGGGCTCTGCTGTTGCTGTCTGAGTGTTAAGTTGGGTCATCAACTCCTTGATGCTTTGGGCATGTGCAGAATTTGGGCTATGAGAGGTACCAGGAAGGTATTTTGTGGTTGGTCATTACTGTCTGTGATTTGTTCAGGAATTCTGGGTGGGAGGTAGTGGAGAAATGCAGGACATTTATTTAACATGCAGTTTTGGGCTGTTTCCAGAGAAAAAACTTGCCCTCCTTCACGGAGTGCCAAGGCTTTTAGCTTGTGGTATTCAATATTTTTGAGCAGAATTGTTGTCTCCTTCTCATGTATGAGTGTGGTAAAATGATTTTATAGGTGATCTCCACAGCCATGGGTGTTGTTCAGTGGTGATGTCTGAGGTTTGTTTGAAATCTGCCTTAAGTTTTAGTGCAGGAAATGCTGGGACAGTCCCTGGCTGGTGACCTGATCCAGCCGAGCTCCAGCCCGTGGGGTTACACCACACTCAGACAGCTTTGCCTACACCTGAGTTTCTCAAGATTAATAGCTAATTAAACTGAATTTAGCTAAATATTTGTGCATGTTAGTCTGTGTACTGCACAAACAAGATGCAGGGAAACAAAGGCTTTAAAGGTGTCCAGACAAGCGTGTGCAAATGTCAGCTAACTCGGATTAATTGGCAGTTGGGTACCTTGAGGTGGAAACTCAGGGCTTGTCATGATAAATATAATGAATGGCCTGGAATTATGTGGGGAGGTCAGTCTGGATGGGTTCATGTTCCCTTCTGGCCTTGGTATCCAGAAAGAAGCATGAAATTTCACATTTCCTCTTCCTTTCTCCTCCTTGCCCATGCACTTGGGGACTCCAGGCTGGCAGAGGCAGGAATGTGTACTGTCAGCTTCTTTGCATTTCCAGTAATGGAAAGCATCAGTTTTTATAAATCTCATTTTTGCCAGCCCCATCCCCTCCCTGGTTTGGGCTGATATCAAAAGATGATGGTTGAGGCGAATCAGCAGAGCATGAACTTCATGGAAGTGTTTCTCTTTCTCTCCTCCTCAGCTTTCCCCCTCCCCCAGTCCCCTCTAATAAACCCATGCATACCCAGCCTTTATTCTGTTGTTGAATCCAGTTATTTTCTTTACTTTTAGCAAACTCATCTGTGTCTGATCCTGTTGTCCTCCCTGTCAGATGCAGTAATATTGGAGTGGAAGGGCTAAATTGAGGCTGTTCTGGAGCTCTTTGGGAGTCAGCTGAAGCACTGCTGTGGAAGGGGGGTGCAGCCCTGGCTCCTTTGTGCCCAGGGAATACAATTTTCCCCCTGCAAAGGCTCTTGCATCATTTGCATTCCAATGGAACCAGCAAACTGGGCTTGGGTGTGGAGCAGCAAAGTCAGCCCTTTTCCTACTGTCATTTGGTAAAATTCCCCAAACTCACTGTTTTGGGAAGTGTGAGAGGAGTGTTGGTCCCATCATTTCCTGAATTTGGACAGATTTCCCAGTGCTTTGTGCTGAATCTGTGAGAAATGGGAATGTAACCACACCACCTGTAAAAAATCACCTTTAGCCTATCACTGAGTCTGGGCTGGCTCTTGGAGCTCCTGTCTGGGGCTTATCAAACAGAGTTATTTATTTTATTTCTGTGCCATGTTGATTGGGACAGCTCAGGGGTGCCAGGCTGGAGCTGCTGGGATCCTGCCTGCCCCACGTTGTTCCTCCTGAGCTTCTTTCCACTCTGGGAATTACATCCAAGCTCCTGTCCACAGCCCCATGTCTGAGATGTGACACCTGGAGGAATTCCCCCACCTTTTCCTGGCTGGGAACATCATCCTGCTGCAGGGAATATAGAGCAAGCTCCAAAAGTAATACTGACAGGCTTCAGAATTATGATACACTGGAGCTGCGGCGTAATTCTTTGTTGAAGAAGTTAGAGGCCTAAAATGTTAAGGCTTATTGTTATTCCGAGTTGATAATCTCTGCCTTGCTTTAATAATTTTTCCTCATGCCTGGATAGCCTGCGAGTTGCACAATAATCACTCACACAGCTTTGTAATCAATGCCCAAAGTAATAGGATTCCGCTGGCCAACGGCAATTAATAAATTTGTGTCTTTTTTAAAACACTAGCAAGTCGGGCCTGAAATACGACTGACTGGCTTTCCTCATTTGCATATTTATTGCAGTGGAAAAATTCTTGCCGAATGATTGATGTTGAGCCTGCCTCTTGAATTCCAAACAGCACATTATTATGAAATGAAAAATGCCGGCCATACAGTTGATTAAAGTTGAAGACAGTGGAATCGGTGTTTTTTAAGATTGTGGGAGAATTAAAGGCATATTTTAATAGATGTTGACAAGAAGTGAACTAACAAAAGCAAAGCAAAGGATTTGCTTGAAAAGATTTAATCAAACGTGTTTGGTGGGGGATTAATTGCTGGGGATGACGAGTGCAAGTGGCTGGCTGCTGGATGTGAATGGGGAGCATTGTTCCGAGGCCAGCTCATCCAGGGCCATTTTGACCTGGAGTTTAACTCCTGTCCCACAGCCCTTGGCAGGGAGGGAAGATTCCCCCTCTCCATCCAGTGCTGGGATAAACCTGGGTACCAGGTGGAGGCACTTCTCATGGTGTGCAGTTATTTGTTCAAATATGAGCCTGGGTTCCTCTCCTCCTTTTGGTTTGAGTGATGTGAGCGCTGTGCTGGGGGCTCTGTGGGGACATGGGGACTCTCCCTGCAGGCAGGGGAACACTCCCAATATTGTGCAGCCCAGCTTTTGCTCTGCATCCCCTCACCCCAATGCCAGCTTTTCTGTGTGAGCCCTTCCCCAGCCTGTGGAGGTGCAGGGAGAATGGAAAGCATTGCATGCCTGTGATATTCCAGTGATGCCAGAGCCTCAGATTTAATTGAGGGGAAAAAGTCCTTAATTTCCAGTGCTGGCATGGGCTCTGAAGTGGAGCTGTGAGCTGGGTAGGTGGTGGTTCCTGCTGGTACATCCTGGGAAGGGTTTTTCCATGGATTGAGTGTCCCTGCATGCTCCCACTGCTCTGCTTGGGAGGGTGAAATGAGCCCCCATGTTTAGAGGTCATGGACAGGAGTGCAGGGCTTTTCCTGTGTGGGAATGCTGGCCTTGGAGCATGGATGAGCAGAGCAGGCCCCCTGGCAGCCCATCCCCACGGGCACTGCAGGGATTCCATGGCAGCTCTGGGATCAGTCCCTGCAGCCCCACTCAGTTTGTGCACAATACCAGCACTGCCAGAACTGATTTTGTGTGCTTGGGGGGCAGCAGGACAGGCTTCATCTCTGGTGGGTCTGCTGCCACTTTGATCCATGGCAGTGATCTCCCTGAATGGAGCTAAATACTCCAGCCTGGAGGGCTGGATAAAACGGGGATGTAAGAGGAGTATTGAGAGAAAAGCACACTTTGATTTACTGGTGCTGGCTCCCGGCATTCTGGGTGGATTGATCTGCTGCCTGCTGGGGCTGGAACAACTTTTTCCTTCCTGGACACAAAATAAAGGGGTTTCTGTGGACTCTTAGAAGGGACTCTTCCAAGGCAGTGTCTCACCACTGACACTCTGAGTCCCATCTGAGCTGGAAGTTAGAGTCTAACCATGTTTGTTATGTTCTTGTTTCAGACAAGTTGCAGCATTACAAAATCCTGCTGGGGGTAGGAGGGGCAGTCAGTGTCCAGCCTCCTTTCAAAATGACCCAGTCTGCATCCAGGAGCAGTTTTGTTTTGTGCTGCCTTCATTCACAAATGGGGCCAGACTCTGCCCCAGAGCAGGCAGGGTAAAGGCAGACAAGGGCTTCAGAGGGAAGAGCAGATGAAGAGGAGGCTGGGAAGAAACCAGCCCCTTCTGGAATTAAATGTGAGATGGATAGGGCAGGTCTAGATGGGAAGAGAGCTGAGGAGGGTGACACTTGGCTTCTGAAGTTGAGTTTACAGCACACTTAAGCAGCCAACAGTAGAAGTGAGAATGCCATCCAATAATGCTGTTAAATACATGAGAACTGAGAACAGGGAAATTACCCAGCTGTGAGAGGCTCGTGATGAAGCCTCTGCCTGCAATAATTAGCCCTCCCACCTGGTTAGACACACGGTCATTGTCTTCCCTGCCCTCTCCAGCCCCTTCACTCCAAATAAAATTGCTCCCCATCCCCACTTCTGCTGGGGTCTGTATCTCACAGCCTGGGGCAGCTCGAGCCTGGCTTTATTTCCTTGCCTGCTCACCACGGCCCTGCTGTACCCCAGAAGGGCTGGAGTGCTACTCCAGTTGTAATTGCCAGGATCAAAGCTGCCTGGGGTGCATTAGCACTGCTGCTGGAGGAGAGGCAGCGGGGAGGAAATAAACAGTTTGGGAAGCTCTGGGGACGTTTGGCTGTGTTGCAGGCAGTGAGAAGGATTTTGCTGGTGTAAGCTGTGCACTCAGGCTAGGGTGGGGGCACTTGGCTCCTGCAAGTGATGCTTTAGCTGGAGACACCTACAACAAATGCATTTTTAAGGGCTTTTGTCTGTTTGTCTGGTGGAATTGTTTTGATGCTCACACACGTCTGATTTACAAGTGCAGCAAACCTAATCCGTTAATAGGTTTATATAGAGGAGTTGTCAGAGTGTGTCTATAATGAACCATGGGCTCGGGGAGGGTGAGTCCAACAGCTGATCTGCAACAAAAATCTTAAAGCATCTTCTCCTTGACATTGCTCTCACTGAGGTCAGGCCATCATTTATCTGAAGGTGGTGACAACTGAGCAATATCACAGTGGGAACACGCCGGAGATTGAGACCTCTGAGTGTCTGGGCTGATTTCTGCCTCTGTCTGCCTGAGGAAGATTTGCTGTTCACTCTGCCCATGATCTCTGTGTCCCCCACTGAAGAGCAGAAACAAAGAAAAAAATGGAGTGGGGAAAAGTTCTCTTTGTTGTTTGTGTGCCACGTACAAAGGGAGGTTGGGGATTAAGCAGAGCAGCCCCACAGGCTCCGTGGCAGAGGAGGCACCAGGGGAAGCTCTGGGGAAGGTCCCAGCTCCTGCTCTCCACACAGTCCACATGCTCTGTCAGCCAGAGTAAATTCAGTTTTGGTTTTTGGGTAGGGATGTGCCAAGTGTTTCACCTGGGGGAGTGGCCCTGTGATGGATGTGCAAAGGGACAGTTTGTGTAGGCTTGGGCAGACACTTGTTTTCTGCCAGAGAGTTCTGCAGGGAAGCTTGTTGGTTGCCACAAAAGAACTATTTTTGAAGAGCAGATGCTGTGTGCAGTTAACCTGTCCCACAGTCAGCTGGAACTGTGTGTCCTTGGAGAACCCACAGCATCAGAACAGGCACTGCATGGATACAGGAAAACTGTCAGCTGCAAAAGCCTTCAGGATTTGTGTGTGTGAGCACCCTGGGGTGCAACTGCTCATCCCAATAAAAATCACATTCACACCATATATTGATCAATTTACACCCCTCCACCCCATCTTTTCTTCCCTTTCTCTCTTCCTGAGGATCTCTGGGCCTGCAGTTCTGCTTTTCTGATCAGAATCCTCTCATTAAACTCTCCAGGTCATGGTTTAAAGTTTCCCCCACAGATCAGATCTTGTCACTTGTGTCTCTTGCTCTGCAGGTTGTAAAGCCCTGGAGGCTTTGCTGAAAGTGCTGGTGGAACTTCAGGATGAGCTGCTCTATCAGTACCCAGGCACGAGGCATCTGGTGGATGGAAAGCAAGCAAAAACTGAGAGGTAAATGCAAAAAGAGATAAGAACTTTCTGAACCCTTTGGTCTCCAGCAAACAGGACAATGCCCAGCCTTCCCCACCACCCTCACCCTGCTGCTGTGTCTGGGTGACAGACACTGTGTTATTTGAATTCCTCCTGCCTTGTGGGGAGTCTGGTTTGTAATATTTCTGATAATGGAGCAGGGGCTAAGCCACGGGGCTTTTAACAAAAATATCAGTGTGGTGTGGGCTGGTGCTGGAGGGGCCATCAAGGACTCACACATGGCCTTAGGGAGGGACAGGGTGTTTATCCTGAGTGGTTTTGTTCCAGTGAGGATGAAATCCTGAGCAGCAGCGATGAGGAGCCAGTGGAGAAGGCTCAGGAGAAGAGGAGGAGGCTCCCCAAACGGAAGCTGAAGTTTGAGGAGTACCCTGAGTTCATAGCCAAGCGCTACAGGGACTTCAGGACCTACAGGAACAGCACCCTGCAGAAGTGGCACGACAAGACAAAGCTGGCAACTGGCAAAATGGGAAAGGCAAGGCCTGGTTTGTGTGTGCTGGCATGGTTCTCGTGGAACAGGGATCTGGGGAACAAGTTCAAACTGAAAAAGGGGGAATTCGGGTGGGATACATGGAATAAATTCTTCCCTATGAGTGTGGTGAGGCCCTGGCACAGGATGCTCAGAGCAGCTGTGCCTGCCCCATCCCTGGAAGTGTCTAAGGCCAGGGTGGACGAGGCTTGGAGCAACCTGGGACAGTGTAAAGTGTGTCATGGTAGTTTCTGTGTTCTCTCAACCAGACATCCCATCCCAGCCAATCTCCAGCAGCAAATAATCTGCAGGAAAATGTCACTCTTGCTGCTGCAGGAGCTGTTTGTGGTTCCTCCCAGAAGCAGGGCCTTCTGAGGCTCTCCTCCTCCATGAAGTGTAGGCTTTAATACAATGGGTAATCATTTCACCAGAGATCCAGGGTCTCCTCACATCTCTGAGTTGGTATTAATCACGGAGAAGTTAATCTGAACCAGAACAGCAAAGGCATTTTATTAAGCCAGGCGTCAACTTGCCTCAGGTTGGGAAGGGAGAGCGAGGGAGAAACAAATAAAAAATCCTCACAGAAATCCCTGCAACGGAGCCCCAAACCCCCTCCTCCTGCTCTTGGAGCTGCTTATCCAGCGACATGGAAAGATAGAGGCGCAGTGGTGCCCGGAGGAGAGGCCGTGTGCGTTATGTGACACTGCTCGATGCCGTGCAGGGCTTCGGAGCCTTGGAGCGCTCGGTGCTGGCGCAGATGGAGCACGTGCTGCTGGACAGGGAGCGACTGCTGCGGCGCACGCAGACCCGCCGCTCCCCCTACACCGTGCTGGGCAAGGAGCAGCAGCAGCCGGCCCCTCAGCCCCCTCAGCCCCCTCAGCCTGGGCCTGGCAACTCGGTAAGGGCGTGTGGAGATCATGATTTGGGGTTTTCTCAATCTGGGCAAGCAGGAGCAGCCTGCCCCAGCCCCTCAGCCTGGGCCTGCTCTGTAACGGGGTGTGGTGAGGGTGATTTTGGGGTTTGTCAATCTGGGCCAGCAGGAGCAGCAGCCTGCCCCAGCCCCTCAGCCTGGGCCTGCTCTGTAACGGGGTGTGGTGAGGGTGATTTTGGGGTTTGTCAATCTGGGCCAGCAGGAGCAGCAGCCTGGGCCTGATAACTTGGTGAGGGCGTGTGGTGATCATGATTTTGGTGTTTTGTCAATCTGGGCAAGCAGGAGCAGCCTGCCCCAGCCCCTCAGCCTGGGCCTGGCAACTCGGTAAGGGTGTGTGGTGATGGTCATTTTGGGGTTTGTGAATCTGGGCAAGCAGGAGCAGCAGCCTGGGCCTGCTAACTCAGTAAGGGGGTGTGGTGATTGTGATTTTGGTGTTTTGTCAATCTGGGCAAGCAGGAGCAGCAGCCTGCCCCAACCCCTCAGCCTGGGCCTGCTCCATTAGGGGGTGTGGTGGTTGTGATTTTGGGGTTTTGTCAGTCTGGGCAAGCAGGAGCAGCAGCCTGCCCCAGCCCCTCAGCCTGTTCACGTTATCTCCTGTCCCAGTTCCTGACAGGGGAAAACAAGGTTTGAGCTGGGATTGTGCCCCTCCTGTGCTGCTCACTAAATCTGATTTTTGAGGCAGCAATAGTTGGTTTTCACTCTGCAGCTTAGAGTCTTTAACCCAGAAAGTCCCTTTTAAAATCATACTGCATATAACCTACAGAATATGTTTGTAGTAAGCCCTTTATTAATTTAGTATTTAAGAATGAATAAATACTCAATTCTGAGAGATCAGGTAGAGTTACTGGACTCGCAAGATGTATTTTTGCCATTACATTAAAAATACCTGTAGTATTTTGCCAGAAAGACTTTGCACAGTCCTATTTATTTCCCAGTAAAGGCATCATAAATCTATTTTGGCATTGGCAGCTTTTCTGCCTTGCCTTTAAATGTATTCTGGTCCTTAAAAGCTGGTTATGTTGGGAGTTTTTCCCCATTCCTTCATACCATCAGGTGTGTTTACAAGCTGCTGCACGTGATGTCTCTGGAGTTAGGGACAGAAATGTGCACATACGAGCTCTCAGTATTTCCTTGATGCTTCCAGGAAGTCCTGCCTCCCTCAGATTCCAACAGGCACCTGAAGGACATCGATGAGGAGATATTTGATGATGATGACTTTTACCACCAGGTAGGTGATGGTAAATGTGGGTTGGAATTATGGCTCCAGTTGGGTTTTAATACTTACAGAGAAAATGCAGTTGGTTCTATGCTCCATATTTCTCTTTACCTGTAAAACTCAGTTACCTGTTTTAACACCCAAAATCTCTACAGGTCCCTCAGGGCACTCTGCTCTCAGGTTTTGCTCTAGGGCTGTGTGGGTTTGAAGTTGCCCTGTGGGTGTGAACTTGCTGCTGGTGCTGGTGCTTGAGTGTGTCAGGGCTGCAGGAGCTGTGCCTGGGGAGCATGGCTACACAGGAGAAAAGGCTCTGAATCCTCTCTCTTCTCTGTGGGCAGAGCCCCCTTAGCAAAAACCATCCCAGGAGATCCTCAGGAGCACTGAAAGTTGCTTTTGTCTCAGCCTAAATCATCTCATTTACCTGCTGAATGGGAGAGCTGCTGGGCTGCTCCAGCACTTCTCTTGGAATTGGGCCAGCTTGGATCCAGGCCAGTTATTCCTTTTATTTGCAAAATTCTTAGAAGGAAAAAATCTGCACCCAGTGCAGGGAAACACTGTGTTTGTAGTTTTGAATAAAACCAGTGCCAGCTTTATGAAAAGTGGAATTGTCACATATTGAGGAATGTGTCACTGTAAGTCCTTCCCCAGTGTGTGAAAACCTCTGCCTGCTTTGATGATCCACACAGAGCCTGAACTTCAGGACTAAACAAATATCATTACATCACTAGAAAGACAGATTCTTTTGATCTGAATAGTGATTAGAGTGGCCAGTAAGGTGCTGGGGCAGCAGGAGAGGGCTGTTGCCATGTGAGGATGCCAGGCTCCAAATGGTGATGGGAGAGGGGCTGTTTTGTTGGCAGCAGGGACTGAAGGGACCAAATCTCTTGAGATAATGCTGAGGTGGAATTTGAGGTCCAGGTGGCCCAGAAGCTCAGCTTTGGGGGAAAATTGGACCCTAAGAACACAGAAGAAATTAAGTTCTTATGACAAGCTCATGGAGTGGAGAAATAGCTGAGATTGACAGACCAAGGACCTGTGCAGAGAAGGTGCTTCTTGGCCATGAAATGTTAAATTTTTTAAAAGAAAACAGCAATGGATGAGTGTCCCCATCTTTCCCTCTAATAACTGTAACTGTGCTAAATTGTGATTTCAGAAATATGAGCAGGCCCAGCTTAGCTTCTCCCCTCACTGGTTAATTGGGGTGCTGGGGTTAATCTAAATTAAAACTTAAACTAATAGAGGTCATTGAGGGAAGAGAATCACCTGAGTAAAACAAATGGATCTGCCAGGCACAACTGTATCTTGGCCATTTCCCAAGAGGGAAGTGGCAGCAAATTGGAGCAGTTTGAGGCCCGGGCAGAGGTGAAGGATGGGTGACAGGGGCTCCCTGTCAGCGCTCCAGGTTGCCTTCCCTGCTGCTCCAGCTGCAGGAGCAGGACCAGCCACAACATCTGGCAGCACAGCCAGGCATGGGTGCCACTTTGGGACCCCCACAGACTGGAAATATGGTGCTTGGGCTGGTGCAGGCTTTAATCACTTGCCAGCCCTTGGCAGCGGCTCCGACGGCTTCTCCCGGCCTCGTACATCACACACAGACATCTGCTGAGCTGCTGGGCAGCTGCACATCCATTTTCCTCTCTTGCTGGGGTTTTTTTTGATCTCTCTCCCCCCTCCTCTCCTTGCCTTCCACCCATCCCCTCTCCTCCATCTCCAAAATGCTTCCTGGCAGAGAGGATCTGTGCAGATCCCCAGTGTTTGTGAGGGTGCCCTGGTTCATGTCCCCTGCTCAGTGGGGTTTGGCAGGGACTGGAGCTGAAGCAGTTCAGGGATAAGGCTGAGGAGAATGGCTCTGTGTTTTCTGTCACCTCCCAATTAAATTGGATTCCTAAAGTGCTTTCCTTTATTTGTCAGGGCGCTGAGCTGGAGCTGAACATTGCATTGAGAGCAGGGAGAGCACAGCACAAAGGAGCTGACAAGGCCCTGAATGGCTCAGCTTTGCCTGGGTCATAACTGAGCAGTGCTTTTGTGTGTGTGGGATTGCATGTGGGCATGGAAATAAAACCTGGGAAGGGAACTGCTTCTGCAGGAGTGATCAGCACCAAGCTGAGGGTGCTCACAACCTCTGACCCCTGTGCATAACACTGATTGCTGCGTGCATTTCAGCACCTGCCTCTTCCTTCCTATTTCAATCTACATCCAGGCTTTCCTTAGGATCATTTTCATTCTTCTAAACAGCATTTTGTAGTTATTAATTTATTTTGATTACTGCTTAAAAGGTAAACGTTCAGGTACAGAGCAGCACTGGGAAGCAGCTTCCTCTATGTGTCAGTGTGAAATTAGGCAAGTAAAAATGAACCAGATTTGATGAATGTGCACAAGTTAATGACAACAGAATAAGTAGTTATACTGTTTTATTATAGATTATAATAAAAAGCTCTTTAATTAATCTGTTTTTCTTCTTGAAAAACAATTTTCTTGTCCAGGTCTTAATATTCAGTAGAATTCAGCAGGTGATCTGGTGGAATTTTGTGATGATTCAGGATTTAACTCTCTTCTGCCTGTTCATCCCACTTTGCCTTTTCTCCTAGTCTTCACTTGTTTTATAAGCAGTTACAATTTTTATTGTGATGACCCATATTGGATGGTGATGGAAAGCTGAGCTGAATAATGCAGTAAAACATTTTTGTTTGGGTGGGAATAGTTAAAGTGTTTCAGAAGGCTCCTCATTACTAGCAGCAGTGAGAGGCTGGAGCCAGTTCCCTTTTCCTTTAAATTCTCCTTCATACATGGTTTTTAGGGAAGAAAAAGGCTTTTTATTTTTAGAAGTCATATTTACGTAGAATTCATTACAGCTGATATTGCAGCATTAAGACTTAAAATTCCAGCCTGCTACCAGGGAGCTGCTGCTCTGACATGCTACAGTGGAGATTTTATTGTTAGCTTGAAATACTCCTCTGGTAAAGGAGAGAGTGGAAATTGGTTTATTTCCAACAGGAATTAGGTTAGTGTTCATATGCTAAGTGTTCCACTGGTAGCAGCTCTTCCCAGAGCAAATGTTCATCACTGCTGGCAGCAGGTATGCCTAAGGAGAATTGGGAATATCCATAATCCCTTTTTTCCTCTGCTCTCCTGCTCCCTCCTCCCCTGGTTTGTGCATTTTGTGACAGCCCAGGGCCACCAGTCCTGGCTGTGGGCACCAGAGAGGAGCCAGAGCAGAGGGGGAGCATCCAAGGAAACACCAAAGCCTTTCAGGAGGGGATCTCATCCCCCCACAGCTGGGATTTACCCCAAGATCAGGATCCTTAAACCCCAGTGTGTGACTCTTTGGAAAACTTTCCTGATGGGGTGATTTTCCCTTGGTGTCCCCAGCATTTCGTGGGCCCACAGTGTGGTGTCCTGTCCCAGGAATTTGATAATTCCATAAACAAGGAATTACCAATCCAGAGAACTATTAAAAGTCAATAATGGTGAAGAATAGAGAAGCCTGGCTTTGTGACAAGCTGGTTTACCTTAATTAAACCGGTGAGTGATTAATATGGACAGCTGATCTTGTGGCTTTAATTAGATGCATTTAGAGTTTTGTGTGAATAAGAGATGTCTCGAACCATCCCACAGGTTAATGGCAATACAATACTCTTATCACAGGCATGTATCTTTCAAATGGCTGGGTAGATGGTTAATAACACATTTTAAAGCTTGATTTGGAGCTTCTCTTAATGAGTTCCTTGAAAATAGGCAAATCTGTGCATCTTACACAAACCTGAATTTGAATAAAATGGGTTTTAAAAAGAGACTGTCCAGTGATTTCAGCTTGCATTTTATTAAATATAAAAATTAAGGTTTTAAGAAGCATTTCAAGGGGGTTTAAAATAATATTTGAGCTGCAAACTTAAATTTTCTCTGGTTTTGGTAGAAATCCAAATGTTACACAACTGCTGAGTGTGAGCTTGAAAAGGGATCTATAGATGGACCTTTTTTTAAATTTGATTTCCTCTGTAAGGTCTAAGACAAGTGAGCCTTTTGTCACGAGGCTGATTTCAGCTCTCCTTAGCTCTTTGTCTCAACTGGAAATTCTTAGGGGTCTGCAAATCAGAAAGGTCAGGGAGTGTAGGATTAGAAACACTGATAGATAGTGCATTAAAATGAGACCTAACCTCAAAAATGAGAATTGACCTCTAAAATGAGAAATGAGTCTCTGTTACCCTTGAACAACACCCTGGTGGCATTTCCAAGTCCCTGTGATTCTGCCCAGGGGATTGGTGTGCATCTCCCACCTGGCACTGAGGGAGCTCCTTTAGGGGAATTCTGCAGGGATCTTGGCCTTGGTGTCAGGACAGCTTTTGGGTTTGCAGCAGGCGTGCAGGAGCTCTCCTGGCAAACATCAGCCCTTCCTGCCAGGGAGAGTTCAGCTGGCACTGACACCTTCCCTCTGCCCCCATGGTTTGTCCTCCTGGCCCCAGCTTTTGGCAGGAGCAGCTGGCACTGGGGGTTGAGCTGTGGGATGGGGCTGTGCTGCCCTGGCAGGCTGAGCTGAGCTTCTGTGAGTTCAGGGAAGAGGTGAAGGAGGGAAAGCAAAGCAGGATCTGTTTCAAATCAAAGCCTTTTGATGCTGGAATTGCCTAACTCTGTCTTCACACATCAGGGCTTAATGCTGATGGTGATTTACTCACACTTCCTAGTTAATAATTAGACATTGGGAGACACCATATATCACTCCTAATGGAATATATGGGGTCTGATGAGAGTTTTCTGTTTTGACTAATAAATTTTAAGCAGAATCGCCAGGCTTAATGAAATATTACCGTTTGGGAAGTGGTTTAAGTCTTGTGCTGGGAAAACAGTGTTGCTTTATTCAGTAAATGAATTTATCATTCACTCTGTATCCTGAGCCCTGCCTGGCTCTGGAGCACAGGCTGGATGCAAGACTCTGAACCAGAAAGCAGAAAACTAATCAAATCCTTAAAGACCAAAGGCAGCCAGGCAGGCCTGGCCTGACTTTTTCAGTGGTCGCCTCTGGCTACATCCACTTTTATTTTAGTAACAATTGTTAGCATGATTTATAACCTCAGCTCGGGGACGTTCACTATTTAGATGTAACAAGATGCTTCACAGCTTTTATTTCCATTTCCTAATTTCCCTCTTGCTCCTAGTTTGTTTTTTTTTTTTTTTTTAATTCTCCCTCATCTTTGCCTGGCTCTGCTCTCCCAGGCAGTGTCCCCAGTCCCACAGCTGACACTTGGAAGAACATTTGGAGCACTGGAAGGCCTTGAGCCCCAGGGTCCTCAGAGTTGGTTCAGGGTTAGGAACCTGCCCCAAAAATGAGTCTTGGAATCGGGGAATGGTTTGGGTTGGAAGGAACCTTAAAGCTCATCTTGTTGCACCCCATCACAGTCAGGGACACCTTCCCCTATCCCAGGCTGCTCCCAACCCTGCCCAGCCTGGCCTTGGACGCTCAGGGATCCAGGGGCAGCCCCAGCTCCTCTGGGAACCTGTGCCACCCTCCCAGGGAGCAATTCCTTCCCAAAATCCCATCCTGCCCTGCCCTCTGGCATTGTTCTCACCAGTGTGGGCACAACTTGGGGCACTCCTTGGTGTTCCAGCCTGGATTCCTGGGCCAGCAGGAGGAGCCAGGCCCTGCAGGAATGTCCTGCTGCTGGGAGCACAGGGTGTCTGTGTGTGACATCTCCTCTGTGCCTCGTGCCGGGAGCGAGAGCAGAGCAGACAGCAAGCACCCCTCCCTGCTGGAGCAGGAGGAAAGCACTCACCTCTCTGCACCACTTGTGGCTGCTGCTCCAAGCCTCCCTCCCACCTTGCTTTTGACAGAATATTGACTGGAAAGCGAGATCCCATTTCTGCTTAGCCTTAAGGGCAGCTGTTTGCAGAGTGCTGGTGCTACACAGGTTTACTGTGTCGTATGTCTGTGTAACACTGGATTTGGATCTTGTATTTAGCTGCCAGAAGTGACTGTGATGAAGTGGCAGAGATAAACTGATAGATTGTGTGCCAGAAAGATGTTGGGAATCAATCAGATAAACAGGGCAGAGAAGTAGCTTGCTGTTTTCTAGTGATAATAAACCAGTGGTCTGGCTCCTGGAATTTTTAAATGTAATTGCTGCAGTAATAATCTCCAAAAATAAGCAAGTAGGAAAAAAAAAAGTAGTGGCAGGTTTTTAATTATGCTTGAATCACTTTTTTTCTGGTAATGTGATGTATGCCTTGAAGGAGAGGAAAGTACAAGGTGGAGGAAAGGCATCCTGCATCCTTTCTTCCCTGGAATTGCCTGGATTCTGGTTCCAGGTGGGTCTGAGCTGAGGCAGTAACTTCACTGCTTGGTGAATTGTAGGAATCCATAAAGCAGTTTGTTCCCCTCAGTTTTGGAGGGTTTATTTCTGTTCCTTGTGTTGATATCTTGGCCAATACCCAAGGCACAGCACGCACGGTTTGCAGCGAGTGGTGATAAACACACAGCACCAGCCAAGGATCCAAAAAGGCTGTTCACAACATCCTTTGGCTGCAGGAAGCAAAGAGGACAAACCCCAGCCCTCAGGACACAAAGGGAAATAGAAAAGGCTGCCTGAGCATTCCTGCTGTAGCTATAAAAAGGATTTTGCTGTGCTGTTCTCCAAGTGAGCATCACTGCCCAACTTCTGTTTGGGAATTGTTTCAGCTCCCCCAGGAGTGGGGGGCAGCCCTGTGGGGCTGAGCTTTTCCTGCACTTCTGCCCCTGTTCCACCTGTGGCAGCTGGCTGCACAACAGCCCTGCTTATTTCAGATGGGATTTTTGTCTTTTCCTGCAGCTCCTGCGAGAACTGATCGAGCGGAAAACCACTTCCCTGGACCCCAACGACCAGGTGGCCATGGGCAGGTGAGTGGGATGGCTGTGACATCCCTGCCTTCAGCCAGCCCTGCAGCCCCACAGTGACCTGTGCCCTTCCAGTCCAGCTCATTGGAGAGGGCAAAACCCTGGGTTCATCTGGAAGGAGGCATTATGACATCAGTCAGGAAGCTCTTCCTCTCTAACAGACCCCTGAGTTATGGAGCACCCAGCCTGACTTTTAAGCTGTTTGTGTGTGATCCTCTGGAGATATTTCCCCATTGGAAAGGTTTGGTCCAGGTATTTCTGTCTCCCAGTGGTTCCTGCAGCACTAAGTGGCACAAAAACTGGCTGCCCACTGCTGAAATTTGGCTTTGTCTCGTAATTAACTCTGCTTTGGTGTTGTTTTAGAAGAATAAACCTTCTGACATCAGTTAAAGCAATTCCTGTGTATCCCTCCTGTAAGAAAATATTCTGTACAATTAAAACAGTATCAGGGAATGCTCCCTGCATGCAGAAGTAAAATATAATTCCATGCAGGGAAGCTCTTACTTCTCTGTTTAATTCTAGAGTTAGAAAGTAAAGAATCTTCCAAATGCTACTTGGTGAGCATTGCACATTGAAAGAACCACGGGCTCCAATTCAGAAAAGTGTAAAGCCAAGGAAAGCTGGAAAAGCTGGAGTTGGGCTCTTCCCTGAAACAATCTGGGGGGATTGTCTATAGGGAGGGGAAGAAAATGCATCAGGAAATTTTGTGATGGTGAAACAACTTTTCTCCTTGTAAAATATCACCCACATTTTAGTGCAATGTGTCAAATTTATTTTGTGTACGTCTGGAATATTATGGAAAGCTATTCACTATGATTTAACACGATATAGACAAAATTACATTTAAGTGGTGATTACATTGTACATTTATCTGACTTTACAATAAAATAGATTACAGTAATTAAGATTATATTAAGATTGCAGTAATTGGATTTTGTTAGATTTTTTCCCTGATGTCGAGTTTTCATTGTATAAATCAGGTGAGATGATGCTCGTTTCAGTTTAAAAAAAAAAATATTTATAACCAGGAGAAGTTTTTCCCTGCTGGAAACTTCTTTGACTTGAGGAAGTTCTGGTTGAGAAGTGGAGCTTTTAACACAGTTGGGGGTCAGAGAGTGTTTCTGGGAGTGTTCAGTGCCTCTGAAGTTGTGTTCCTGTTGTTCTGCATTCCCCAGGCAGTGGCTGGCCATCCAGAAGTTACGGAGCAAAATAAAGAAGAAAGTGGACAGAAAAGCCAGCAAAGGAAGGAGAATCCGGTGGGTGACACCTCCTGCAAGCACACACAAGTCCTGATTTTACAAAAAAAAACCCAGTCTGACAGCTTTGGGTGTGTTGTACCCCAGCTGGCTCTGGGGGGTCTTGCCTGATTTGATTTGTGACTTTGAGGGCATTTCTTGCTCTGGGGCAGCCAGTGGGGAATGCTGATGTTCCTGGAGCCTGGAGTAGGAGCTTGGTGGGAGCATTGCCCCAGTCAGGGTCTGAGAAAACACCAGAGAAAGGTGCTGCATGTCCCTGAGCCTTTTGGGGCTGTAATTTCCAGAGAGAGCCAATAAACCCCTCTTGTGCAATTTATATTTCCTGACTGAGACGTGGGCACCTCCAAGGGAAGATGTGCAGAAATACCTCAAGTAAATCTCTATTTCTCACTGAGTGCCAGCTGGAATTTGCTGTCAAATCTCTCTTTGCTGGTAACTCACATCACAGCTTCCTTCATGTGTGAATCATTTCCCTCCTGGATCAGTCATTTGGGTTGAGCTCAGTGGAAGAATCTTCCAGGTGGGAAGGGAAGCAGCCTGCAGAGCAGGAGGTGTTTCCCCTTTGCAGAGCAGCTGAGTCTCCCTGAGATCAGCATGATTTGTGGTGGAGGAGGGAGGATGCTGAAAAGCTGCTCTGCTTCCTGAAAAATCCACCACATTAACCATCCTTTGTGAGTAAACTATAAATCCTGAGTTTAGATGGCATCTGATAGAAAGTCAGTGGAGTCAGTCTGGGTCTGGCCTGGCATAGCAATTTTTAAGATAGATGTCATAAGATAATTTATTGAAAGAGGGAAGAGCTACTTTGTTGGCCTGAAAAGCCTATAATTATTGACTATCAATATTCTTTTCTGTCAGCATCACACATAATTGGATATATTCAGGATTCAGTCAAAACTCCTGACAACATCACACCACTGAGGCAGCCTCCAGGAATAATGAGGGAGTCCCTCACTGTGTGCAGTCTGTGCCTTCAGCAGTCCTGGGGGAGCAGCTCTGCCCCCCACTCAGCTGCCTCCTACATCTTAGGTGCCTCTTCTTGCTTCTCTAGCTAAAAGTTGTGCTCACCCTGCAGAGAAAATAACAATAAAAGAAAGAAAGGCTCATTGTCTATGCTCGGGATTAAGATGCAGTTAAGCTCCTGCATTTTTCAGAATAGGGCAGTAGAGCCCAAATGGGTTTTTAAATAGTTGGTGCTTCCACTGAGAGACTTGGTGTCACTCCAGGCAAATCCCTGACCCTCTGTTCTTCTCTCTCCTCCTCTAAAATTGGGACAGCAGTGCTTAAATTTGTTTTCATGTGAGACTTTGATATCCTGGAGAGCCAAGTATTTAATACCAAGTTTCATCTGTCTCCTTGATTCTTCCCTTTTAGCCAAGTTTCAGTATTAGAGCCTGTTTGGATGCAATGTGCTGGTTTACTGTAGGGGCTGAGGATCTTCAGGTGCTTCCAGAAGCAGTCAGTCTTCCACTTAAGGGAAATTTGGGCATTAAGAGGGGAAATAAGTTCATCCAAAAATCAAACTTCAGCAAGCTGGTGGAGGTGGCTCTGGAGGAGGGATGTGTGCACACCTTTCTGTGTCAGTGTTTTCTGATCTGTGCTGCTGCAGCCTGGGCTGTCTGTCTCTCCACCAAGTGCAGTATTTTACACTGGACTGGGGTTTTCAAAGAGCAATCAGCTGTGGACAAACAGTGCCAGAGGCTGGACTGAGTGGCCACAAGCCCATGCCAGGCTGTCCCTGCCCAGGCTGTGACCTCAGGAAATGGAAATGGTTTGTGGCTGCTCCTGGCTCCATCCTTGCAGCATCACAGCAGGGGCAGCTCCTTCCCCTGCCAGGCACAAAGGCTGCAGAGAGGCCCCTGTGTGAGACTGTGCTGAGATGGGCTGGGAGCTCAACATCCCCCAGGGAATGTTCCTGCTCAGCCAAACAAAAGGAGTGCAGAGGTGACAGAGTGGAAAGGTGATCCTGGGCAAATGCTAGTGAATCCTTTTTCCTGCTATTTGTCAAGCTCTAAAAATAGCAGCAGCCTGGATGAACCACCTCAGGCTGGGGTAGGCAGTGCACACAAATGCCTGGTTTTGGAATCCCCTGCCCTTGGGCACAGGGTTTAAAACCTTCTCATTCAGAGCTTCTCAGTACTCTGTTAAATTTTATGTCAGCTCCTTGAATATAAATCCTGAAATCCCTGCAAGCTCCTGCCCAGGGTGGCAAATGGGAAGGGGATCCTCTCTCTGGAGGTTCAGGACACTTGCAGCAATGTTTTGGTGATGAGGATATGCCCCATCCCATTTCTGCACAGGCCTTTTCCAGTCTCCCCTTATTTTTACATCCTCTGTTTGCAAGTTACTCAGGGTAAGATTCTCCAGCCCTGGGGATGGCTCCAGAGTGGGGTTTTGCTGTCCTTCAGGGCTCTGCAGAGCACAGAGCAGGGCAGGAGGGGAGCAGGGGGGTGCTGGAGCAGGTCTGATGCTCCTGCTGCCTGCCCTGGGCACAGGTTTCAGCAGGGGAGGGGCTGTTTATCTGTCTGACCCCTCAGGGCTGTCTGTCTGTCAGTCTGTCTGGGGCTCACATTCCTGGGCGCAGCTGCCCTCCCCCTTGCTGGGATGAGGAGGGATTTGCTGTTTCCCACTTCATTGTGCCACCTGGCTGTTGTGGTTGAGAGGGGAGGGGCAATTCCCAGCTCCAGCTGGTGACTCCTCAGGGATCAGCCCCACGGAAGCCCTGTGGGAGCTGGGCTCTTCTGCTCAGCATTTCCTCCTCGTGGGCAGCTCTGATGTGCTGCCTGCTGCTCTCCTCAGGTACCATGTCCACAGCAAGCTGGTGAGCTTCATGGCACCCATTGACCTCTGCACAATGAATGATGATGCCAGGTGAGTAAGAGATTAATTATGTTTCTCAAATGGCTCCATGACAGCATGGTATTGACCTGTTCTTCAGCCTGTCACCCTCTCCAGTCCTTCTTATCAGTTCCCCATTTGTCACTGGCACCACAGCCTGGGTGTCTTGGTCACATCTGTCCTGGCAGCCTGGCTGAGCTTTCACTCTGGAATTACTGTGACACCAAACAAGGAATTGTCATAAATCTCAGCACCTACGTTTTGATTCCTGCCTTAGAACTCCTCCCATTTTGAAATTTCCCTGTTTTATGGAATTAGTTTTGGAAATACACAGCTAAGCTACCTGGTGTCTTCAGGTAGAATCAGAACTTAAAAGAGAATCAGAACTTTAAAAGAGCTCTTCTTCTAACAGAAATTGCAACTTCTGTATTCTGGTTAATGTGCATTTTCTTAGCTCAGTTAATAACTGGAATACTTCTCTGAAGATTCACTCAAGACTTTTATGTTCCTTGTGTTTATCTCTATTTAAAGAGTAAAGAATTTTATGGGAAGGCTGTAATGTTTTCATGTGGTAATTAGTAAAGAAAACAGCAGTGAAATTTTGTGCATAGTTACCAGACAGCTCTCCCACATATCCCCCCATATTTCTTCAGCAATACACTTTAAACCCGAATCTCCAGAAGCTGAGCTGTTTGTGGGAAGGAGGTGGAATAATTTTCCCAGTGAATGGATGGAGAAAGCTTGAGAAACATCTTTCCCCTGGGTTGTGGAACATGTTTGTGCTTTGTGAGGGAGAGATGTCATTTGTCTGTTTGTGAAATGGAAACCAAATACCTGCTGCTCTTTTGCTGCTGCCTTTTGGGGAATTGCAGGGACTTATGGATGAGAAGTTTTGTGTCCACAGGACCTGTGCTGTTCCATCAGTGCATCTCTTTCTCAGAGTTGCTTTACTCTGGGTTTTTTTTTTCCTCTCCTTTTGTGGGTTTTTTTTTTTTTTTGGTTTTGTTTTTTTTTTTTTTTTCAAGTGAGAGCAAAGCCCAGCTGCTCTGATTTTTCAGTATTATTTGGATCCTCTCACCACAAAAAGAAGTGTGGTAGGCTCCAAGCTGTTCCTCCATCCATGTAGTCCTAATGTTCAGCTTTAGGTGAATCCAACAGAGCAGGCCAGGGCTGTGTGAGGGAAGCAACCATGATAACAGCTGCCCTTTGTGGCAGAAGCAGGTAATTTTATTGTTTGCAAGTGTGAATTACTGGATTGAAAATGCACATGTGCACTTCACAGAGATGTGACTGTGCTCTGAGCCAGTTTTTTTTTTTTTTCTGGTCAAAAGCATGACCCCAGAATGAATACACCTCTGATGACCAGGGCACTGTGCTGTAGTGGGAGAGGTTTCCCCGTGCCAATGAGCTGTGTATAAAATGGATGTAGGAACAGCTGGCAGAGCTGTCCCTCTGAGTTCTACCAGTGGCCACAGGGGCAGGAAGGCACCAGGAAAATGCCAGTAAATAAATAAATTTGTGTCTGCAGACGTGGGTGGGCTTGGGGGTGGTGCAGAGTGCAGGGAGTGAGGGGTGCTGTGCAAACAGAAAGAAAAGAAATCCCTGTGAGGAGGAGCAGCCTGAGCACTGCCAGGAGAAGGGGATCACCCCAGATTTTACAGCCTGGATTCGAGGAGAGAGACACACAAGCCAAATAACTGCCTTTGTCAACATCCCCGCCACTTTGTGCCTCCCTCCTGCTGCTGCTTGGGATCACAGCATTGCTGGAGGCAATTAATCTTCCCCTTGCCCCTTTTCCAGGCACCCCAAGCATGGGCAGGGCTCTTTAACCTCGTGCTCACATATTTTATGGTGTAATGTGTGGGGCACTGCTGGCCTCCAGCCCCCCTCCTTTTTAACCCCTCTCTGGTAGTATTTTAAAACACACACTGGGAAGTGATTTTTATGGTTACCTTGGGGTCTGTGTTTATAGACTTTAACACGTTTATTGTCCTCTTGGTCCAAGGTTTTTCTAATTGGTCCAAGGTCAGTGCTGTGTAAATGCTCTGCCTTGGGACCAGGAACCCAAAGGTTCTGGGAGTGTGGTCTGGGGGTTGTCCAGAGGAGAGAGGAGCTGTCTGGGGCAGGAAGGGCTGGTTGTGGTTTCTCCTGGGTTTGAGGGTGGCATCATGTGGTGTCTCCTTCTTGGACTTGCCTTGAAATAGGTTTTCCCCATCATCAGGAGGTGGCATCCTTCAGCAGCAGCTTGTGCAGCAGAGCTGGGAGCAGGCCAGTCTTTGCTTTGGGAGGTGGGGCACAGAGAGGTGATAGCCCCTTATCTCCACAAGCTTTTGGGTCCAGAGATCCCTGAGGGAAGAGCCTCAGGGGGTTCCTAAAGATGTCACACAGGACTGGGCTGAGCTGAGGTTGAAGCCAGACCTTCTGTGCAGTCATTGCCCTGAAAATCTCCTCTTTCAGGAGGTCAGAGGTGTGTGCACTTGCAGAGAGCTCCTGTGCCAGGTACATGTGTTTATTTATGGGCAGGCTGAGGCTCAGGATTGCCCCTGGAGACCTGCAGGCCGTGGGCAGGTGAGGTGTTCCTAGCTGGGGGCTGGGTCCAGGTCACAGCCCAGGTGAAGTCTGTGCTCCTGGAGGAGCTGTGTGTGCATTTGGGGTTTATCCTGTCTGTGTCAGCTGGGACACACAAACCCTCAGCTCTGTCCCAGGGTGAGGGAGCAGAGACTGAGCACAGACACTGCAAAGCAAGGGCTGGTGTCAAATTACTGCAAAGCCTGATGAACGTCCTAATTTCACCTCTGGAGGACAGTAACTTGCAGGAAGAGACATCCTCTAAGGACACAGATGTTTGGTCCAAACACCTTTATCTCCCAAGACAACTCAGGTTATTCTGACAGGTAAAACAAGATTGTGCAAATATGCAACAGTGATCTAATCAGCTGGAGCAACAGCAGTATTTTAACTGGTGCTACCTTTTAACAGCATCATTAAGGGCTCTCATTACTCTTTTATTAGAGGCTCACTCTATTTCTTATCAGATTACAGAATGAACATAACTCATGGCACTGATTTGATCTCTTGTTAAAGAGGATTACAGCTTTGCATTAGCTGGGATTGACATGGTTTATAATTTGCTGTTGATACACAGGCTGGCAGTGTCACACGTGTGACCCCTCCCCACACCCCCCCAGGGGAAGGGCACCCATACATCATCATTAAAGGTGGCACCCAGGGCTCTGCAGGAGCCCACAGGAGCCTTTTCTGCAGGAAAGGCAGGCAGGACACCAGGGACACGCTGCAGTTCCAATGGGGATTTACAGCTGGGGGAATAGATCCCATTTTATATAGGTTGGTTTATGCCTCAGCAAATGGATCCTCATTAGGGAGGAGGAATTTGCATCCTTTATGAGCCAAATCAGAGGGCAGAAGATGGCTCTGATGGGACTGTGTCAAACCAGGCAGTGTCACCACACTGTGAGGTGGGAATCACTTCCTTAAATCCCACATCCAAGTGCAGGAAATGAACCCCTGACTGCAGGATCACTGCAGCCTCCAGCCCAGTGCTGCTCCTGCCTGCTGGGTGGCTGAATTAGCACCCAGTTTATCCATCTGCCAGTGAGGTTGGGATTAGAGCCTTTCCTTTGGATCCAGGCAGGCCCTGTGCATTTTCCCCATCAGCATTCTCCCTTTAGTGCAGTTGCTTTGTCACAGAGTGTCTTGCTGCAAGCAGAGGGGGGTACGTAGCAGGAAATCCTGGTATTAAAAGATTAATTTACTTATATGACATAGGAGTTTAATAAAAAAAAAAATTAAAAAAGGTTGGTGAGATACCAGCCTTTGACTTGGCTCACTTTGTACTTGGGGTATTAAAACACCATGAGAGCAGATTAATGGAGGAATTTGGGCTTGGAGATTGTCAATCCAGGGTGTTCACCACCACAGAGCTCCTGGGAGGAAGCAAAGCCCTTCCTGCTGGAAGAACTGAGCCAGCAGCTCCTCTGCTGCGTGGCACAAACCCCACTGACCCTGTTGGTGTGAGGAAAATGCCTGGAAGAGAGGATGTCCTGCTTTGGCTTTGCTTTGGGAAACAAAGGGAGCAGCAGGAGCATGGAGGGCAGAATGGAACCAAAGGAAAAATAAAACTAAACCAAAAACTAAACTAAACTAAACCTGCTTGGATTGGTATCCTAGAATCCCAGACTGGTTTGGATGGGAGAGAACCTGCAGCCCATGCAGTGCCACCCCTGCCATGGCAGGGACACCTCCCACTGTCCCAGAGTGTTCCAAGCCCCAGTGTCCAGCCTGGCCTTGAAATTCCTTCTCTCTGTGCCTGATTTAGTTTCATTTAAAATGCCCCCAGGCATGGTGAGCCCCTGGAGGTGCAGTGTAGCCCCCATGTCCTTCCTGCAGGGCTTTTGGAGGGGCTGGTGCTGCAGCAGGGGCTCTGTGGGTGCAGCTGCCAGCCTGGTGGCACTGGGCTGGAGTCACCCTGTCCCACAGCTGATGTTTGACATCCCTGGCAAGGAGACAGGCGCCTCTGGTATAGAAATTTCCTTCTTAAAGGGGAAAAAAAATAACCTGTTAAGGGCTGTGAGATGATTTGTCGTTTTTCTTTTGTGAGACAATTTGTCTTCTCCTGCATCAAATCTGTTATAAAACAGGCAAGCTGTGAAAGAGGGAAATCGTCCTCGGAATATGAGGAGCACAAAGAATGGTTCCCTGTGCACAGGGCACTTCCCAGCAGCATCCCAGAGCCTGCCCTGCTCAAATACCCATCCCAAACCAGCCTGGGAAGGCAACATTTGATGGATTTCCTGGGGAAATCAGAGCTGCTGGAGCACAGGCCAGTGGAGCAGCCTGGGGGTGTCTGCAGGTCCCCCTGCTTTGCTGCTTCTCTGCATCTTCTGTGCTTTGTGCTGCAAAAGCTCCTGTGGAAATGGGATAGGGACCAAAATCAGGATGAGGGAGGCTGCAGCTCTGCTCCATGTGTGTGTGCTGAGCTCAGGGCTGGGCAGGAGCTGGGTGCTGCTGGAGGGGAGTGTTGGGGTTTGGGGACAGCAGGGATGAACCCCGGGGCTGCTTGGGTCTGGGACAGGGCCTGGAGCTGCAGGTCTCTGCTGGCCCCCTCTGCTCACCCCAGCCCCACATCCAGCCCCTCCAGATGTGCGCTGTGCCTTTGTTTGGGGCCAGAACCAGCTTTCTGAAATATTTATAAACCCCGTGCCTGCTCTCAGGGGACAAGGCAGAGGTCACATGTCACCTCCCGTAATTTAAAGCCGAGGGGTTAAAGCGTCTGCAGAGGCACAAAGGACCCGATCCCGACCTGCCTGGGAGGGAGGGGATTGCAGGAGCCCTTTGTGGGCCTCCCCCAGGAGCTGGCTGGGCCTCTGGGGCCGGGGATTTATGGCCAGAATTTCAGGAAGAGGGTGAGTGCCACCTCCTGGGGCTGCAACAGCCCCACAACCCCTTTAGCCCCATCCCAGCATTATAACACAATTAATTAAAACTTGTTTGAGTGTTTCAATGCCAGAAACGTGGAATTGCGGAAGGAAATACAAATTGTAAAGGTTTGGTGGGTCAGTGAAGTCAGGATATGGGATTTGGTGAGCCTGTGGAATGTGGTGAGGATAAGGAAGGATGCAGCTGCCCCTGCTGGGTTTCCACCCACCAAAACTCTCCTGTCTGTTCCAAACTTTCCCCAAATTTCCTAAATCAGCGAGTGAGGAGATGCTTTGTCCAGGCACCACTTGATTTTTGAAGTAGCTTCATAAAGAAGCTCACAATGACCATTTTGTGATCCCCTGGGAATGCTGGAGCAGGGAATGTGTGCTGGGAGCTGTGGGGATGCACAGCACACCCCCCTTTGCTTTGGGGTTTGCCTGGGAATTGGGGCTGGTTCAGCCTTTGAGTGGAAACTGGGAATAAATGGTTTCAGCCTGTTTGGCCTTCCTGGTGGGAGCAGCAATTCCTGGGGTTTGCAGTGGGGTAAAATCCATAAAATCCCCTGGGCACTGAGCACACCCAGCTCACCTGGAGTTCCTGTTCCTTTCATTTCATTTTTTAAGAGAAATACTCATTTTTATTGAGAAGTTAAAGCCTTCAGCTTTGCTTTGTCTTCCTGGTAGCTGCTCTGCTTGCTGGGCACTTTAATCTGAATTTCACAGCACACATTTCACAGAAGGGACCCACATGGATCATCAAGTCCAGTCCTTCAGTGAAGGATCCACCCCTGGACTGAGCCCCCAAACTGAGCTGAGCCAGTCTGGTACAGACAAAGTTTTTCAAGGAAACCATCAGCCAACTTCAGTTTCCATCTGGAGTTGTGTTTTCCATGGGTGTTTCTGTTCCTTCTTCTTTTCCAGTTTTTTGTGAATTAGAAATTCATAGTTCCCAGTGGAGGCTGGCAGTAGGAATGGGGGATATACTCATTTCAGTAGTGCTTGTGGCATATTCTAAATTATCTCTTTTTTTGGGAGTAGAAGAAGAGAAGAAGCAAAAGGTACTTGGGAAAAGGCAGAGAAATTGGTTGGAGGGGATTTTTACTGAAGAGTACAGCAGTGACTGGAGCACTATTGCTGTTTTAATAAAAAACCACCCCCAGAAACTGAATTTTCCCCTTTAATATTGTTCTTCTACTGGTTTACAGAACTATATTTTTAAAAAAAGACAAAGACATGACTGTAATTACACAGAAGAGCCCAGCACTGGCTGCTCCCCTCCCATGTGCAGGCACATGTTTGGTTTCCCCTCGGAGTATTTGGTGCTGCAGGGGGGCAGAGGAGATTCCTGGGGATCTGCTGAGAGTTTTTGTGATTTATATTTTGATGCTTCATGGAGATTTATGAAATGTGCTGCAGCTATTAATATTCATCCAGGGCACTCCTTCCTCTCTCTTGTGCCTGTGAAATGTCTGTAGTAGCAACACCTGGGATTTGGAGGGGGAAGAACCACTCTCAGCACCCAACTCACCACCTGGACTGGCTGGAGCTGCTTTTATTTCATTTTTAAAAATGATATTGTTGACCTGGAAGCAGCAGTGTCCAGGTGGGGAGGTGCCATCCCCTGCCTCTGGGAGAGATGCATAAATAATTAAGCCAAGGTACTTACACACACATGTTTTATGGCAAATGGCTGTGTGGTTCCTGATCATTTTTTCCAGAAACAGGTTTTATGATAATACAGTAAAAATATTAAATTAGAAAATGCCTCACTAAGGGTGATAAAACCTTACTACAGTGGAAATAGGTAATTATCCCCTCTACAGCCTAAATGACAGTTTAAAAGAAATAAAAATGTTAGTGCTCATTACTTGCTTTTGTGGGTTGCAATAAAGGGTAAGTTAAATTTTAATTCAGGGAAGACCCCTGTATCGACCTGCTCTGGCTGTACCTGGCTGGAAGTTGTGGTAATTTGGTTATTCCTCCACACCTCCTGTGCTGAAGTCACCTTTCCCCAGCTCCAGGTAGCACCAGGGTGTTTCAACCCACTGGCTCAAGTCTGATGTTTAATATCTGTGGGTGGAGGAGAGAAATTTTATATTTTTTTAACCAAAATCCAAGTTCATTATGCATAGCCTTAAGGGGGCTGAAAGTATTAAAATCTGCACTTACCCTGGTGAATTGAAACACAGACAAGGTTAAACCTGGAGGATTGATGAGTTTTACTCTCTGCATGGTTAAATCCTGCTGAGGAGAGAGGCTGGCAAAGAAAGGGAGCCTGGCTGATGAGGAGAGGGGGGAGGAAAATGGATTGGGTTGTTTTATATTTTATTTTCAGGGTGAAATATTTGCCCTGCTTTAGGGGTGCTGGGGTTACCTGATTTCTGTCCTTCTCTTGTCACTCTGCCAGGGTGTCTGTCCCTGCTGTGTCATTATCCAGACAAATCCACTGGGATTTTGCTTCATCCCATTCCTTTTGCCATCCTGGGAGGATGAGGGAACCCCCCTGACCCCAAAACCTGGAGTTTCCATGTCACAGCCTGTCAGTGCCAGCAAACATTGCTCTGCCAGCAAAGACAAATTCTTCTTGAAATCTCCCCAGGCCCTGCTTGCTTGAAAAATCTCTGTTTATTTAAAATCCGTGGGGTTGGAGCAAATCCAGCATCCACCCCTGAACTCCTGCACCCACAGGAGAGCATCAAACCCACAGAAATGAAGACAAAAACCTGAGGAATTCTCCTCCTGGGCTCTCCCCCGGTGGGAAAGGCCAGGACAGGCTGCAGAGCAGCACTTTTGGGGTTTAGCTGCTCCTGAGGCACACACAGAAGCTTTGCTCTCTTTGAGTAATTCCTGTGGGTCCCCCCCCAAAATGTCCACGTTGGTTTTGTGCTCCCTCACATTCCTGGGGGTGGAAAGAACAAATGAATTTGGAAGGGAAAAGGGCCTAGAGAGCCTGGAGAGGGGAGCAAGGATGTTCCCAAATTCTTTAGGGTGGTTTTTGGGGAAGGATTGAGGCTGTTCCCTTTGTCTGTCCATCCTGCACTGCTGGCACTGAGACTTCTTTCCTTCCCTTCCTGGGGAGGTTTTTCTGCCATCACTGTTGAACATGGAATTCCTCCTTTGGAAGCTGACAGGGAACCCTCCCATGGAGGTGTCTGCAAGCAGGGACAGGGCCCAAACCCAAATATTGCTGTGCTTGGAAGGGAAAATCCCATCTGTGCACCCAACACTGCCCTCCATGTGTGCAGCAAGAGGCTTTAGGAGAAAATCCAGCTTTTCCCATGCCTTTCCCTCCATGCCCAGAAATGCCTGGTTTGTAAGAATCCCTCCTTTCCCCCAGCTCACGTTCTCTGCTTCTAAAATTAAAGATAAATAACACCAGCCCACTTTTCTTTCCTTTTTTTTTTTTTAAGGGAAATTTGCTCCTGTTATCAGAATTGCTGCACATGGGATATTAATTGGAATCTTGTTGCTGGGTCATTTTCATTGTTTTTCAAGTACTGTCCAAGAAAATGTATGAAAACTAAATTACAGCCCCACGTTGGCTGTGTGATTGAATCCTCCTCACGGCCCCGTACATCCTATTAAAATATTCAATCTTGTTTTCTTACTTGAAGAGCCTGTCTGTAAAGGGCAAACTTATAGAAACCCTCATTCTCTGGAGATCCAATATCCAGCCACGCTGGAATATTTCCATATTTCTGTCCTGCCTGGGATTGGGCTCACACAAGTTCCCCCCTCTGCCTGTATTTATTAATAAAGATTCTCCAATGCATTTTTAATTGCACAAGGCCTTTCCTGTTGAAGGAGTGGAGGGTTTGTGGCAGCCTTTTGCTTCCATTTTGACCTTGGAAAGTAACTTTTCCCTCTTTGATTTTTTTCCCCCAGGACGGAGCTTTATCGGTCGCTGTTTGGAAAAGTCACAAACGGAGGAGAACCGGAGCAGAATTAGGATCTGGGATTGAGCTCCTGGGGTTCTCCCAGCTGCTGCTGCCCTCAGGCTGCCCAGGAGCAGAGCCAGCTCCCTCCAGTCTCTGGTTTGTCCCTAAAACCCTCCCTGAAGGAGCACCAAGCCCTGGGTGAGCCTGGCTGAACACCCCCTGTCCAGCCTGAAATGCTTCCTCCCAAAGACAATCCATTTTTAACTATTCCCTTCCAATTCCTGACCTTGATTTTGCAGCCTGGGCACGGTGGGGGGAGGGACACAACCCAGCCCCCCCTGCAGCTGTGTTAAAACCCTGGGGAGTTCAGTGCCCTGCTCTGGTGCTTGGCTCCATATTGGGAGTGTGTGACTTCACTTTTCACCAGTCAAGAGGATTTAAATGTCATTTCCATAATTAACATGGCCTTAAAACAGAAGAAAAGTGCTCCTGTGCAGGCAGCAGAGCTCCCAGTTCACGCTGTGGTTGTTGAACACACACAGGGACATTTGGTGGCCCTGACACGGGGATGTGCCAGGAAATTGCTGCTGTAGGAAGGTCCTGGGGACTTCCCCAGCCCAGCACTGATCTGCACACTCACTTCTTGCTCATGACTCCTGTGAGGGGTGTGGGGGGTTTGTAGTAAATCCCCATAAAGGGAATTTGGGAGCTGCCCTGATCAATCAGAAATGGGGCTTCTCTGGTGTCACTGATCCATGTAATGACCATGGCTTGTCCCACAGAGTTGCCCTGTCCCTGGCTGGGGTTTGGGCACTCCAGTTAAAAAGGTTTGTGAGCTGCTTGTCCCGGTGTGATCCCTGCAGGAAAGCTTTCCTGCAGGAACACCTCAGCTTTCCTGCAGAAAGCAAAGCAAAGGCCAGGTGAGGCTTGACTTGGGTGGAACAGAGGATGAATAAATCCCTGCTCCCTCACAGGGAAGGGCATCCATTTCCCTCCCTCCCTCCAGCACGCTAGGCCAGGCAGAAAAGCACCCGGATTTCAGCGTCCACTGATGGAAATTTCAATGACTCCACATCCAGCAGAGCCCATCACAGGCAAAGCCCCAGCCAGGAGCTGTGGGGAGCAGGGGCACAGGGGCCATGGGCACAGGGGAAGGCTGATTTTTGTCTCCTGTGCCCTGCCTTGGTTCAGCTCAGCGTGGGCTGCTCCAGTACAGAGGGGCCTCCCCCACTCTTGGGGTGACATTTCCCACGGGAAGTCCTGGCAGTGTCCCATGGGACCCCCGGCCCGCAGGAGCTGAGGTTCTGTCACCAACAAAGCCCTGGGTTTGCCCCGCAGCCCTGGCAGGCACCGAGTGGCCCTTTGGGCTTTGGGCTGGCCCAGGTCGGTGGGCACAGCTGTGCCACCCCTCCCGAGTGACTCCTGTGTCCTCTGCAGCCGCGGCTCTGCTGCTTTTTTCTGCTCCCTCTCCGGCTGTAATGTTAAAAGGGTAATAGGAGCCACTTTCAGTGTGATAACTTCTCGCCGGTATTGTTGGAGGAGATAAGAGCCCGAGCCGCGCTCGGCAGCGCTTTTGAATTCACTTATCAGCGCTTGAGCAGGCGGCTCCTGTCCCCAGCCCTGCCACCACCTGGGCCGTGGGACACGGGGACAGCCCGGCCTTGCTGGGAAGGGCAGGAGAAGGGGATGGATGCGAGGGACCTGCAGGGATGGTGGTGGCACCTCACAGAGCCTGGGGACAGCAGGGACACAGAGGACTGTGCCTCACCCTGTCCCCAGGCTGGCTCTGGTGAAGCTCCCCGGGCATTCCTGGGCACACAGGGACAGCAGGGACACAGGACTGTGCCTCACCCTGTCCCCAGGCTGGCTCTGGTGAAGCTCCCTGAGCGTTCCTGGGCACACAGGGACAGCAGGGACACAGGACTGTGCCTCACCCTGTCCCCAGGCTGGCTCTGGTGAAGCTCCCCGGGCATTCCTGGGCACACAGAAAGAACCAGAGTGATTCCCACCAAGTTTTCCTAATGCTGCCAATGAACAGTGAGTGAGATCTTCCCCCCCCCAATATAATAATAATTCTTTATTAATTCATGATACAACTGCTAATTAGTACCTCCACAAACGGGCATTACACCTCAGCAAAACACTCAGAGGTGTTTTGGGGACTGGGGTGTGCAGAGGGAGGGACACAGGGTTGTGTTAATCCTCTCCCCCCAACCCCGCCACAGCCAAGAATTTCAACTTTCAGACAAACAACTTCATTTACAAGTGTGTCTCTAATTAGCTGCAGAATTAGTAAAGCAGAGTTTTCCCCCCATAGATCGGCCAAACCCCCGGGGGAGGCTCTGGAATGGAGAGAATCGCATTTCCAATTATTTTGTTGAATTGCTAATTTAGTTATTGTGCCTGGCGTAATTGTGATGGGTATTGGGTGTGCAATTCAATTTGTTTTAAATATTTGTGGGAAGGCTGATCAGTAATGGAGCTGACCTATTTCATGGCCCAAATTGAGAGAAGAGACTAAAACAAAAAACAGCTACAAAGCCCCAGTTTGTCTCAGTTTTTATTTTGATGTCTCTCATCCCTCTTAAGACTGTTGATGCAACAAAAGGTTTACATTAAAAGATGATGGCACTTTGATCTTGGGCTTTGGAGAGCTTACAGCTTTGGTATGTCTTTTCTTGGCATTTTAATATGGAGATATTTTAGGCTAAAGAGTTTTAAATATGATGCTGGAGTTCAGTAGGGTCTGTCCCCTCACCACCCCCCAAATTTTAACTATCATGGTTCTGGTTTGAGAAATGTGAAGAATCAACTGCTGGAGTTGTGGTGGCTCATGTGGGCAAATCTAAATCTCACCTTTCATGTGGAGACCTCCAAAGAGTGTTTGTGGATCAGCTCCCAGGGACATCCTTTAGCCTGGTGGGCCTTTCCCTGCAGGCTCCCACCAACCAGGGCACAGAATGAGGCTGGAAAAGGTCTCCAAGATCATCCAGTCCAACCATCCCTGCCCACATGACAGCCCTGGCAAGAGGGTCCTGAAGTTCTCCCACCTCAGCAGCAGTCACTGGGCTTTGGGGGTTTTCCCTGTTTGTCCTGTTACTGTGATATTAAGGATGACAACAAATCATGGAGGATGGGAATGGGGAGTGGCCACCATCGGGCTTGGAGCCACCTGGGGACAGCGGGGACCTGGGAGGGGGCAGAGCTGTGGGATGAGCTGGGACCTCAGGTGAGGGCTCCACAGAGCCCTCCCTGTGCTGGCCTCAAGCAAAGCTCAGCTCCCCCAGCACAGGGGTGACAGATTCCACTCGCAGCAACAGAGCTGTAATTCATTCTTTTTATTAAAAGAAATTGAGGTAAGTGAAATACTTCAGCACCAGCGAGAACCGTTCGTACCCAGGGGGTTTCCCCCACCTGGTGACCCCCCCACACACACACCTGGGGACATCACAGGTGCTGCTGCCACAGGGCCCCAGCTGGCCCAGACCCCCAGGGCCAGTGCCAGACCCTGATGTCACCCAACAGATTTTTTTGGAGCTGCTTTACCCCCAAATTAAGTGGAGCCTGAGCCGGTGCTGTAACACTGAAATGGGGGGGCTGCTCTGCACGGGGCTGTGGCAGAGTGGGCACAGAGACACTTCCCGTTGCACCTGCAGATGTCCTGGAAAAGGGACTCTGGTGACACCACCACGGGGGAGTCCTGGTGACAGGGAGGAGCCCACAAGTCCCGGTCCTGCCTGGCTGACACATTCTCTGTCTGTGTGTCCTGCTGCAGCCCACCCTGGCGTAAGCAAAAGCATCTTTGGGGCTTGTTCAGGGGGCTCTAGTGGAAAAAAAAATCTCTTAAATCAAATTAAGGTTCTTAACTATTAAGAAAAAGCAAGTCCTGCAGGTGGCCGAGCTCTGCTGGCCACGGGCAGGGGAGCAGCGACCCCAGGCTGGCACCTCCAGTCACTGGCACCACAGGCAGAAGGGCTGCATTGCACTTCAGGAGGGAACAGGAGAGGTGAGAGGCACTGGCAGCATCATTGATTAATTCTCTCATGAAACAGCCCTTCTGATGTGCCCTACAGCCCTTTGCTGTACTGAAGGAGGGGCTGTAAACTCTGAAATTCTTCCAAGACCATCACTGGTGAGCCCGGGACTGCCCAGCCCCAGCTCCCTGCCAGGGGCTGTGAGTGAGGGGTGGGCTGTGCTTCCCTCCAGCACTGCTGCTTCTCTGAGCTTTTGTTACATAAAAAACGTGTAGAAAGAAGTTGGGGATGTGGGCTAGCCTGGGGGGACCTGGGCAGCTGCCACCCCTTCCTGCACTTACCTGCCTCCCAGTTCTTCCTGACCACTGGAATGATACCAAACCCAACATTTTTCCACATTCCCAGCTAAGAGTGGCCCGTCCCCAGCCAAGCACAGGCAGGTCTGGGCCAGGGCAGGGTGATAGAGAAAAGCCCTCCTGGGATCCTCAGACTGAGATTTCCTTCTGCACTTCCAGCCCCGCTGGGGGATTTGGCTCTGTCCTTTCTCCTCCCTCAGCTCAGCTGCCTGGATCTGCCTCCTGCTGCCCACAGGAGAGGGATGAGCACTCACACAGCAGGGCTGGCCCATCCTTTAGCCCTGAAAACATCAGGGAAGGGAGAGCAGAAATGCTGAGCAGCTGCACTTTGGTCTCTTGTACCTCCTCCCAGAAGGGCCTTTCACACAATTTACATCCTGCTCTAAAGGAATTGGGCACAAAGGCAAAGCCAGAGGGGTTCAGCCCCCAAAATCCTGCCCCCCAAAAACCTTCACAGCCCTGGGGAGCCCGGGAGCCTCCTGGGGGCATGGGGACAGCCCTGGCCACAGCAGCTAAAGGCTGGTTTTCCTTGACCTACGAGATAAGACAGACGTGGGACACACAAATCAAATCACCACTGACAGAGGGTGACACACAAATCACCCCTGACAGAGCCAGGGGCCGCGGGGGTCCCCGGAGAGGGGACGGGGGGACATTGGCACTTGTCAGCACGGAGCTGCCGCTGCCGGGCACGGGGGAGGAGAGGAGAGGAGAGGAGGGCAGGGTGTCCCTGCAGGGGCAGGGTGTCCCTGGAAGGACAGGGGTGTCCCTGCAGGGCCCTGCCACGCCAAGGCCTCGCGGTACCGGAGCACCCAGCCCCGCTCTGATCAATAAATAAGGTACAGGAGCACAGCGGGGACTCAGTTCCGCAGGCGCTTGTGTTTATACGTTTTCCTGGTGTCCCTGGCCAAAGGACACGCTTCCTCTGGTCAGCCTGATTTGAAACAATAAAACTGTCCCTGCAGCAGGTTCCCTGAGCCTCCCGGCAGACAAAGGGCAGGTCCCAGCTCCGGGTTCCTGTGGCGGCGCCGGGCCGGGCAGGGCAGGGAGGAACTGGAGCTCTTACGTGGAAGAAGGCGAGTCCATTGTGGAGAGGATCCGCACGACCTCGGCTCGCTGCGTGGGGGAGATGTGCTGGGTCATGTGCACGATGGAATCCATGGCAACCTCGGGGTTGGCCTGCACCAGGCTGCAAAGAGGACGGAGGGGAGTGAGGCAGCTCCGGAGCTTCCCACAGCTCCCAGCGGGAATTCCAGGGTGGGAACGGCTCTGGGTGGGCTGGGAGCAGCTGAGAGCTTCCTCAGGACGCTTTGCTGGGCTGAGGCCACACAGGGACTGGAACCCTGAGCGTGTGGAGCTCTGGAGCCACCCCTGATGGCACCCAGGTCCCCTCCCCGCGCTCACCTCCGGATCTGCTTGAGCACGTAGTCCCTGGAGATGTATTTGATGTTCTCCTCCACCACCGAGCGAACGCCCTCCTCCTCCGTCAGCTGCTTCTCCAGCCACTCCACCAGGTCCTTGTTGCTGTCCCACAGGTAGGCCTGCCAAAACCCCACAGCTCAGCCTGTACCCCAGCCCTGCCCACTCCCCAGATTTACCCCACAGCTCCTGGACTGGCAGCTGTGGGTGACACATCTGGCCGGGCACCCCACAAACACACCTAACAATCAGCTCAAGGTCGAAGATTGTTCATTCTTTTGCATCCTGCCATAAATATGGTGGAAGGGGACCAAAGAGGGACTTGGTCAGTGCTGCAGAGAACCAGCTGCATCAATCCCAGCAGCTGTTCCAGATAAATCCCAGTTTCCCTGGATATCAGCTCCCCAAATTCTGGTGGAACACGTCAGACCCGAGATTCAGCTGCTCTGCATCCTCCCAGTGCTAAATCCTCATGGGAGCTGTGAGTCCCCAGCACCTCCAGCCTGTCTCAGTCCTGGTGGCCCCAGGGACCCTGGGACCCCTGACCCAGCCCCGGAGCCAAGCAGCTCCTTGGGCACGGCAGAGCAGGTCGGAGTGTCTGGAATTCTCAGCCACAACCCCCTTTTTGCCTTTCACAAGATCATTTCACCTGATATTTGCTAGATAGTTGGCTGTGTAATAACTCAGGAGTGTGTGAGCCCCTAACAGCCTTCTCTCCTCTCCTCTCATTTTCTTTACAAATCATTTAAGAATCGTTTTGTTAATGGTTTCCGGAAAAGCAAGTACTGCCATTAGCACTCATTCATATTTATGTCATTTTATTTGGGTAATTAAACACAAAGCTCCTCATTTAAAGGTGCACTATCCTTCTCTGTTATCACTAACCAAGTCAAAGACAGAATGACAATGAGCTGGGGGCAGTGACTCTGTGGTGGCACCTCCCTGGCACCCCCTGCAGCAGCCAGAACCTGCCACACCTTTGGGACACAGAACCAGGGAGTCACAGAGTCATTGAGGCTGGAAAAACCTCTGAGATTATCGAGTCCAACCATTCCCCCAGCACTGCCAAGGCCACCACTGACCATGTCCCCAAGTGCCACATGCACACAGCTTTTAAATCCCTCAGGGATGGGGACTCAGCACTGGCCCAGGCAGCTGTGCCAGGGCTGGACAGCCCCTTCTTTCCATGGAGGAATTCCCCTTTCCATGGAGGAATTTCCCCAATATCCAGCCTGGATCTCCCCTGGCCCAGCCTGAGGCCGTTCCCTCTCCTGCTGTCCCCTTTCCCTGGGAGCAGAGCCAGCACCCCCGGCTGTCCCCTCCTGGCAGGAGCTGTGCACAGGGGACACCTCCCACTGTCCCCAGCTGCTCCCAGCCCTGTCCAGCCTGGCCTTGGACACCCCCGGGGATCCAGGGGCAGCCTCAGCTCCTCTGGAAACTTCCACCAGGGCCTCCCCACCCTCCCAGGGAGGAATTTTGGTTTCAGAGCCCACCCCAGCCCCTGACACACTTCAGAAACCCCAGGATTATTTGATTTCCTTTCACACCATGTCTCTGATTGTCTCAGCCCGGTGATGTCACTCCAAGATTTTGCTTATTTCATTGTTTTTTCTCCTTTTTGTGCTCTGAAACTCGCCGGGTTTTGCTGCCTGCCCTGCCCTGCCAGGCAGCAGCACTCCCTGCATACAAAGGAAGGTTCCAGGGAAGGGGGGAAAGCCCAGCCCGGGAATGCGGCACAGCCCCAGACCTGTGTAAAGCTCCATTTACCCAAGAATCCCAAAGCTTTTAGTTTAGGAGAATATTTAATACTCTTATTAATCATTTTTAATCCGTTTGCTTTTAATTAAGAAACAGCATGATGCTTCCCTATCAACATATGCCAGGGAGCAGATTAATTGTGGCTTAAGATAACTCTCCTTGATTGGTGTAATGTATTAGCTAACGAGCTGCCTGCTTTTGGAGAGCTCAGGCTCTACCTTAGAAAGGCTGCTGCCCTCCAGAGAACATTCCCCCCTTCCCTGGAACCCCTGGCTGTTGGGGACTTCAAAAACAGAATGAAAAAAAAAAAACCAAAAAACAAACCAGAATTAAAAAATAAAACAATAAAATAAAATAGCATTTTAAAAAATAAAGTAAAATAAATAAAATAAATAAAGTAAAAGAAATAAAATAGAGTAACAAAGTAAAATAACAAAGTAAAATAACAAAGTAAAATAAAATGAAATAAAATTAAATAACATAGTAACAAAGTAAAATGAAACTAATACATAAAATTAATTAAAATAAATAGAATTAGATGCAATAAAACATGGAATAAAATAGAATAGAATAAAATAAAATAGACTAGACTAGAATAAAATAAAATAGAAGAGA
>VWZP01007201.1:113354-132480 GCA_013396995.1 Dicaeum eximium
GGACACAGAGATGGTCAGACATGGCTGGACAGGACACAGAGATGGTCAGACATGGCTGGACAGGACACAGAGATGGTCAGGCATGGCTGGACAGGACACAGCGTGGAGTCACAGCTCATCAGTGCCCCAGCCTTGGACACTTCCAAGGGTGGAGCAGCCACAGCTTCTCTGGGACCCTGTGCCATGGCCTCAGCACCCTCACAGGGAGGAATTTCTTCCTGGAATCCCATCTAAATGTACCCTCCTGCAGGTTAAGGGCATTCCCCCTGTCCATCACTCCATGCCCTTGGCAAAGCCCCTCTCCAGCCTGCAGGATGCTCCCACATCAGTCCAGACATGGAACTCCTCTCTGGAAATCCAGTCTGGAGGCTTTCCATGAAACCACATCTGTGGCAGGGCTGCAGCTCCTCAGCTCACACCAGCTGCTCTCCACCAGCTGCCCTGGGATGATCCATCCCTGACTTCCCAGCCCACAAACATTCCCAGAGTTTGGGAAATCAGGCTGGCTACATCTGCACTGCCCAATTTCAGACTTACTACCCTGGACCTCTCCCACAACTCATGTGATGTGAATAAAATGCACCTCAGGGCAGCAGAGCTTTTCCAGATCTTCATAAAAATATGTATGGGGAGGGATGGGGAACAGCACTCTGCTTTTCCTCCATTAAAATTTGTTTAAGGCATTTTGCTCAAAATTAATAAGAACAACTCCACTGTGTAAAGACAGTACATTGAAAATATCAGCCCCAAAGGTGATTTAAATAAAAGAGAAAAAGGGAAGGCAGAAGAATTTCTATGAGATGATATAGTTTCTAATGGATACAGTTTGTAATGGAAATGGGCACTCTTGAATATATATATATATATATATATATATATTGTTACATATAATTATATCTAGAAGTATTAAATCAAAATACAAGAAATGAAAAATAGTTATTAGGCTCATCTAGCCCACCTCTTTGTTCACACAGGGCCGTTTCTTCCACGGTGCTTTTGAAAGCTCCCATTTAGAAACCCCAAACAATGAATCTCCTGCTTCTTTAGGGGCATTTCCAGAGCCAAACAGATGAGATTTCCCTCAGAACTCAGCCAAACTTCCCCTCCCTCCCCATTAATTTCATGTCACTACCCCTTGTGCCACCCCACATCATGCCTGCACTCCTTCAGGCTCAGCACAAACAGCAGCAGGATTTTCAGGGGGTTTGTCCTCACACACCACAGGTATCCATCCCTCATCTCTCTTCCAACCCCCTCCATCATCCTTTGGGTTTTTTGCTTGGACCCTCCCAGTTTGCCTCATTTTTTCTGGCCATTAAAATACCAGTGCAGAGAAAATGAAGGAGCTGCATTTATGTACCTCACACCTGCTGCAACAGGAACAGTCTGAAAACACTGAGACACTTTTATTCATCTAAAATCCTTCTATCCCTTGAGAAAAGCCTCATTTCTGGGGAAGAAAGAGACTCCAGCCAAGGTCCCTTTGTCATTTAACCCTCATTTTAGTGTTAAGCATTAACATGAACTTAATTAAGTAATTAACTGTTTGGGAAACACACACTCTTTTATATTTTTATATATATATATACACAAACAAATATATGTAAATATATATTAGTACCACAGGCATTGACAGGATCTCTCCATTTCATTTCCAAGGTCATTGCCCAAACACCCAAGAAAAGGAATTTCATGTTATTTAAGAGGTATCAAATGCTGGCAAAAGGAATAACAATTTATTCCCTCTAATTTGGAATAAACATAAATTCCAGCAGAGACAGTGAGGGACTGAGAACCAAACAAAACTCCAACCTTCCCCTTTGTCCTGAGCAAAGAAAAAGACTCAAAAGGGGTGACAAATTTATTACTAATTATACAATTATTTTATTATGTAGTGCTAGTAATAAACCACTTGAAGTACTTTCAGCTAATTCTAGTGTTAAGAAAATAATTGCTTGATTCAAATTATTTTAACTGAATTAATTCTTTACTAGACATTTTTTACTAGTGCTACATAATAAAATAATTGTGTAATTAGCAATACATTTTTCACTCCTGCCACAGGTATATATTTTACTCAGGTGAAGTGCAGGGAAGAGCAGCACTAATTGTTGGAACAGGGCAGAGGGAGGAGGAGCAGAGAAATTGGGGGAACTTGATGCTTTCTCACTGCTCCAAACCTCCCTCAGCTTTCACTGGGAAAGGATTTTTTTCCCAGGTGCCAGCAGGTGGTCAGGGAAGCATTTCTGTGCCCATCTAAAGCATTTCTGTGCTCATCTAAAGCATTTCTGTGCCCATCTAAAACATTTCTGTGCTCATCTAAAGCATTTCTGTGCCTATCTGAACCATTTCTGTGCCCATCTGAACCATTTCTATGCCCATCTGAACCATTTCTGTGCCTGTCTGAAGCATTTCTATGCCCATCTGAACCATTTCTGTGCCTGTCTGAAGCATTTCTGTGCCCATCTGAACCCTTTCTGTGCCTGTGGACCTTTTGGGATCAGCCTAGCAGGAGGATGAAGCTCACCCCTCCATGTTCTGCACACAGCTGGTCCCTGTAGGGACACTTCAGTGCCCTGGAATGTCCCAGCAGCCTTGGCATCCTGAGTAAATATCTGATCACACCCCAATATTTGCTGTTCAATAAACCAAGTGCTGGTTCCCTGGCTCACCCAGCATTCCCAAGGGCAGTGCAGACAGCCTTGGTGCTCCTGGCCTGGCTGTGAGCTCTGTGAGGAGCATTCCCCTCCCTGACTGCCACTGCCAGAGGGTCCCCACGGTGCTCCAGGCCAAAATTCCTGTATCCATTCACACCTCAGCCTGATCTGAGCAACCTGGCCCAGTGAGAGGTGTCCCAGTCCATGGCAGGGGTTGGAGTGAGGGGATCTTGAAGGTCCCTGCCAAGCCAGACCAGGCTGGGGTTCCAGGAGCTGCCACAGGACATCCCCAGGAGAGCAGAGCTGGGTCTGCATGGGGTGGGCAGCACCCACAGAGCTCTGTCCCCTCCTCTGCTGCCTGAGCCCACCCCACAGGGACACCCAGCCTCGCTGTGTGGGTGTAAATCCTGCACTCAGAGCCCTCCCAGCCCTCTGCAGCTGGAGCAGCTCCCACCAGCCTGGCTGGAACATCAGGTGGGAGCTGGAGACAACACTGGCCAAGACACCCCATCAACCCATCCCACAGCACCCCCAGCCCAGCACCCAGCCACCCCAGCTGCAAACAGCCCCTTCACCCCACTCAATTACGATGATTTTTTATTTTTTATTCTTATTTATGATCTGTCCCGGGCAAAAAGGAGAAGTAAAGCAGGAGCCCCACGGAGAGCAGGGGTTTAATGTTGGGGGGATTTGCATGTGATCAGACCCCCCCTGCTGAGCCCAGGACCCTGGTGCTAATTTCCAGGGAATTTCACGCTCCGTGTCTCCCCGTCGTGGGTCAGCGCCGGTTCGCCTAAATAAACCCCTGCCAAATGGCTCCTCCAGCGGAATATTCCAGCCAGTTTTTCATAATTTAATTTTGCATTATGCTCAGGAGCCTTCTGGCCACGGAGAGAGCTCGTTGGGGAAGCCACCAGCACCACGAGCTGCCTTTATTTAGGGCGTTATTTATTTATTTTGCAGCAGGAATTAGACCTCCCAGGCTGACTAGGAAAGAGGGGGTTTAATTTTTTCCCTCTTTTTTTTTTTTTCTCTTTTCCTCCCCCTTCACTAATGTCAATTTTCAGCATAGCAAGAGCTGTCTCTAATCTTTTCCTACTCATTACACACAATTTTGGAGTCATTTTACCCACAGTGCAGTCGGCTCCTGGCAGTGTGTTTGTGTGCACTGAGGGGTGGCATAATTGTTTATTTTCCTTCCTGCATAATCCCCAGCCAGCACTGAAACCAAAACTGCAAACAACTCCCCAAGGGACAGGGAGAGTGTCAGGAGACACCAGCAGCAAGCAGGAGGCTGGAAAATGCAAGGAGCAAGGTGCAAACTGCAATGGCTCTGTCCTTCCCTCCTCCTCCTCCTCCTCCTCCTGCCAGCTGGCTGGAATAACTTGGGATATGCAATATAAATATTTACATCCTGTTCCACCCAACTCCAAAGCTAAAACTCAGTTTCTGAGGAATCCAGCAAGGCCAGGTCTGGCATTTTAAGGTAAAATAATATTTAAGGATTAAATAAGGTAAATAAATAAGCTCAAATTACATCAACAACTTCCCAGTGTGATGTGTGGCTGGGAAAGCAGCTGATGCAGGGGGTGCAGCAGCAGCACAGGGAGCAGAATCCACCCTCAAAGGCAATGGGTATTTCCCAGAGGGAAGAATTTTGCCCTCTTTTGTCACCTCCCACCTTTGCCTCTGCAAACTCAAAGGCTTTGCCTCGTGCCCAGCTGAGGAGCCAGCAGAGCCCAGCAGCCTCTGCCACCCTGAGAGCTCCCACCAGCCCTGTGCTCCTGTCACCTCCCTCTCACAGGTAAGAGGCCCTGATCTCATCTTTCACTTCAAATTTTATAGCATCAATCTCACATCCTGGGCACTTCACAACATTTCAAGCAGCACTCTGTGGTGCCCTGAGCAGCCAAGACAGAGCCAAAACCACCCCCAGGACAGCTCCAAAGTGCTGCCTACCTTTCATTCCTCCAGAGAAGCCTCTCCAGTTTGCAAAGACCATCAGGGGCAGCCCTTCTCTGTTGAAGTCCTTGATTGCCTCGGCTGTTTTGAAGGCAGAGTCAGGGAACCACACCTGCCCAGCCTGCTGGATTATCTGGTGGGAAGAAAAACCCACTGTCAGGCCTTGAAGCACATCAGTGTAAGAGTTAAAACACAGAAAAATCATCAGGAGCTGTGATGTGGGATAAACAATGAGGAACATGGCACGTGAAATGTGTGGGATCTGCTTGGCCACGGGGAAATTGGGACAATCCTTTTGTCACCAACTTCAACAACAGCATTTCCATTAATTCAGCTAAGAAAAGGAAGTATGGACAGCCTGACACCGTGATGCTGTGAGGAGGGGAAGGAAAAGAGAATGAAAAGGACATGGAGAGGAGAAAGCCCTGGAGAGATGAAGCAGGGCCAGGGCTGTGAAATCAGGCAGGGGAACAGCAAAATGTCAGAGCAGGAAGGTCATGAACACTCCAGTCACAGCAAGAGAGCAGGGAAGTGATTTTTGCCTGTCACATCTCCTAGGCCCTGATCCCTGCCCCTCCCCTGAGTCCTGAGAGAAGCAGGACTGGCTGAAACAGCAGGAATCTGGGAATTCCTGCAGGTCTCCTGTAGGAATGGTCACACAGCAGTCCAGGCACTGCTCCCAGCTCTCCAGGAACGGCTGCACATCAGTCCCACGCTTGGGGAAAGGAGGGAATCCCACCTGGACAAGGACTCCTTCCCCAGGGACATTTGCAGAGGACAAACAGGGACAGGAGCACATGGCCCACCCACCTTGGCCTCCGAGTCCAGGTTTGCAGGATCAGCAGGAATGCTGAGCTCCACCGACCTCGTCTCCACGGCAACCACTCCTACAGGTATTCCTCCCAGCCTGCAAACAGGTGAGACAGTGAAATCCCTCCCAATTCCTCCCAATCCCTTCCTGTCCAAACACCCAGGAGAGACAATTAACAGGAGCAGCGTTGTGGCCTTTTGCAGAGTTGAGGCACGAGGCTGGAGAGCTCCAGAGAGGTCACAGCTCTCAAAGCAAAATCTATTCCAAAAATGGAGCACATTCCTCTCTAAAAATCTATTCCAAAAATGAGCACATTCCTCTCTAAAAATTCAAACAGAACAAACCAAACCCAGATTTTGAACGGTAAATCTGTGTATTCACCACCCTTCTCCTGCCAGCACCCAGATTTTGGTACTGATGGTCTTGACCATGAAAAATCAGAGAACCCCAGAAAGGGTTGGGAGGGACTTTAAACACTTCCTGATTTTCCCCAGCCCTGGGGCTGCAGGGTGACTGCCAGGGGGGCAGGGTGCAGGGACAGGGGCATGGGGAGGAGAGCAGGCACCAGGGAGGATGCCCAGCTCTGCCTCCCAGGACACCCAGGCCCTGCTGCACACAAAAGCCACGGAAGCCACGCTGCCAGGACAGCCCCAGCAGAGCCCCCTCTCCCTCCCCAGCCACCCCAAGCTGATGACACACAGACAGGCAGGGAAGAGACAGGGCCCATGTGCACTGAGGGGCTGGAAATATCCCCATTCCCTATGATTAAGGGTCTGCTGGAACCCCATAATTGCAGAAGCCGTCTTAAATCGGTAACTTATAACTTCTGTATTAGGGCCCATGTGACCTAATAAAGAACATCTTTATCCAAGTATTACAGTTATTTATTGAACTTGAAAACAGCTCAAAACAACTTCTGTTTTCCATAATACTTCATATAAATTTTATCAGGCTAGCACATGAAGATGCTACATCTTGTTTTATAGTGTGTCCCTGGACAAGTTGCCATAGAATAATAAAAGACAATTTACAGCCAACAGCACACATATTCCAAACATACATACAAGAGATGAGTTTTGGCAGCACTTACAGTAACAATCCCAGAAGAATACATTCATATTTGTTTTTTTCAAAGTGCCACTGCTTTTGAAAGGAGTCTGTTTCATTTGTGTTATATATCCCTCCTGTGTGAGAGTCCAAAGCCACTTGGAATTTGTCAGAAGAAAGGAACTGCAAGTGAAGCTGAGCATGGACAGAGAGCTTCTGGCTTTGCCAAATCATTGATTTCTACTCCTGGCACACTGCTTAGCCTTTAAATTATAGAATTATAGAGCCATGGAATGGGTTGGAAGGGACCTTAAAGGTCATCTCATCCCTTCCTTTCCAACTCTTTCTATTAAATAGATATATATACACACACAGAGAGGAAGAAATAATCACAGGAATGCTGTGTTCTAGAGAAATGCAAAGCATAACCCCAAACTTGATTTCTACAACGTGCCTCAGGACCTACCTTGCTCTCCCCACCACGACTGTCTGTGCCCAGGGCTGCATGATCTCCATGAACGAGCCATGGTCGAAGAATCCACTCAGCCACTGCCCCTTCTGATCTAAAGGGAAGGGAGAAAAGGGAAATATCAAAGGAGGAAGGAGAGAGGGAAGAAAGAAAACAGAGTATCAAAGCAGCAACTCTAACTTGTCTAAAAATGCCAACTGGAGAATATGGCACTGTCTTTTTATTTATTTAATTTGAAATAGATGACAATACAAGGGAACATTAGACAGCTGAGCATTTGTCTGCCTTCAGCCATCATGTCTTATTTCATTTCCTAGTCTGCATAAAGACAGCAATTTATCAGCAAAAGCATCATTTATTGTTAAACGATGGGGTTCGGAGAGCAGAGGGACTTCCCATGCTTTTAAATAAATAACTCTGCTTTTTTCAAGACTACAAACATTTGTCAAAAGGCAGTAAAGTCATTAAAGACGGTTTTCAACACATCCATTTCTATTTTAAAACTTATCTCATATTCTTCTCTTGATCCTGCCTAATCTTTCCTTGAAAGAAGGAATGCTGAAGAAACCCAGGAACTAAATATGAAAATTTCAATGGTATTTCAGAATCAGTCACAGAAACCACAACTCTCTGGAGACACCTGCTTTGCACTGGGGTTTTGGGAAGCTCTACATAAAAATAACCGACAAAAAAAATCCCCCCAAAACCCCAAATCCCTCCCAGCTTCACCCCTTGGCACAGAGCTCCCGAGGAACTCTTCCCTCTGAACAAGCACTACAAACCCAAGTCCAAAACCAATTAAAAAGTGGAGATCCAAGCACGCTAACCTCTGCTGACTTAAACAGGATGGAGAGTGTTTTATCAAGCCCAAACTTGTAATTACTGTGTTCTACATTCCTTGCCTCTGTGGCCCCACTGTAAAATGTGACCATCCATTTCAAAATTATCTCTTTATCGCGAGCCCGAAGCTGATCGTTTAGATTCTGGCCTCGTGTCGGGCGTCAGTTTGAAGAATATCACGGCAATATCTCCTCTAATAAATGGCTTTAACTTTTCACCTAGGAGATATCTGCTTTAACTTATCACAGGGAATCATCTGCTTTCCTTAACGCTTCCACTAAATTAAAATCTGAAGTCACTCGATTTGGAAGCCGGCGTTCGCGGCGCCCCGGACAGCTGGATGAATTGCTTGAGAGATGATGAAAAAATATTATCCAAAACCAGAAAACTTAGTTTATCACAAATCTCATTTTAGCCCCCCAAACTCATTAATAACAGCAGGAGTAATGGTCATCCAGTTTGCAGCTTGTACCTACACAAGGCTGCACAACCCCAGTGGTGCCAACACAACAACTGCTTGAGGTCTGTGATTCCTTTAACATACAGACCCTCTGTGGATGGACTCTCCCCTAAATCATTAAAAAAATCCATAGAAGTAACTATTCTAAAAAAATATATCACCTATAAAAGTATGGTGTCCTTGAGCACTCAGGATTTACCTGCTACCTTTAGTTATTGTTTATAAATAATATTGCAGATGAATACTATTATATGTAAGTATGTATATATAATATCCATATTGCTCAGAACTAATTCTTTTACAGAATCTGAAATATATTTGGGTTGCAGACATCTGGCAAACAGCCTTGAAACAAGATGAGTTGCTGCATTTCCTGGCCATACTTGGGTTGGGGCGTCCAGCCAGCATCCAGCGAGGGTCGTAGGGGGTCTTGGTGGGAACAAAGTCAATGGTTCTGTCTATGGGATCCTTGGCCTTCAGGATGGGCACAGGGCTGTGGATATTCTAAGGGAAAAAGGAAAATACAGAAGGAAGTGAGAGCCCCCTTTCCCAAAACCCTGCAAACAAAGCAAACAGTGGCACCTCGGACCTCTGCAGGCCCAGGAATTACCTTTGGCATGTAGGAAAGCCACTGCAGAATGGTGTAGACTCCTTCAAAGTCATCACAGACAGTGTCATGTGTCACCCCGTTGTTGTGCATGATCTGGATCCCTCCCAGCTGGTTGTTGGAGGTGTAAACTTCCCGTCCAAGCACCTGGGGAGAGAAAAAACGGGCAAGCCATCAGTGCTGGGATGTGAGCAGGAGGTACACACAAACCCAGCCCTGCAGCACCTCAGGATCACTTGGGAATGAAAAGGATGGAGCAAACCTCTCACAGCACAGCCTCCCGAGCCCTGTGTGCAGGGAGGAGCTGCTGAACAGTGATCCCTAGTGAACAGAGGGCAGGGCTGGATGGGATATTGGAAGGAATTGTTTCCTGGCAGGGCGGGCAGGCCCTGGCACAGGTGCCCAGAGCAGCTGTGGCTGCCCCTGGATCCCTGGCAGTGTCCCAGGCCAGGTTGGACAGGGCTTTGAGCACCCTGGGATAGTGGAAGGTGTCCCGGCCATGGCAGGGGGGTGGAACTGGATCTTTAAGGTTCCTCCCAGCCCAGACCATTCTGGATTCTACAATCTCCAAGGGGAATGATACCAGTGAGGAAACTGAGGCAGTTTCCCCACTCGCCTTCCTTAAGCAGAGCCTTCACCAAAGCTCCCGAGTGCTGAGCCCAGCTCAGCTCACTAACCCCAAACTGCTCCAAGAAAACTGTGGGTGGATATATTTAAATGCATAACTGGGGAAAAAAAAAAACCCAGACAAAGGCCCAGCAGCTCCTTGGAGAGGCTGGACAGGCTGGGGCTCCTCATTCTCTTGCACAGCTCCATCTCCAATCTGAGCCTGGGCAGCAGAGCTCTTTTCTCATTCTCCTGCTGTCTCTTCCCATTTGCCCTCTCCCTGACTGATACACTGATCTCTCGGTCACTTGGCTTTCTGCTCCACTGACTCCATATTACTAATAACACCTCTGCCACGGCCAGTTTACCTCATGAAGGCAGGAGCACATCATTACAAAATAAACTCATAACTTTGACATTCCAGCAAATACACGCCGTTTGTTATTTTTATGGGTTGAGTCTTTCTAACAGACAGAGGGCATTACACACCTGCTTCATTTGGATCTTAAAAACCCCCTCGAATGCACACAAACAGCCTGGCCGCCCCCAAACACCCAGCACAGCTCATTTTGGGCACAGAGGAGCTGGCAGATGCCAGTCAAGGTTTATGTACAGAAGAAACCGAGGCACAGATGTCACAAAACTAACCCCAAATACAGAATTCAGCACAGGGATGTTCCTGGGTCTCCCTTCTGAGCTCAAACACCTTCCTCTTCCTCTAACAAAATCAGTGCCAAGCAAAGCTGGGGTAGAGAAGACAGCAGCACAGATTTAGGTTCAAGGATAAGAAAAGCCCAGGCCTCCAGATGCCAGGCACAAGCCTAGCTAAACGCTTCCCACAGAGGAAAATAAAAATAAAGAGGATTTAAACTCCCCCTCTCTCTGAAGTAATGCAAACGCATGTACATGCAAAATGGGCCTCTGCTCCTGCTTATCTGGAGACTCTGCACACAGCTCAGGTTTAGCACTGCTGACAGGCAATGAAACAGCCTAATATACCACTGCTCTCACCCTTAAATCCCTTTTTGGAGATGGAGATAAACACACAGCTCCTCCTCCCGAGTGCTCCAGCCCTTCCAGCAGAGCCTGGAGCAGGTGGGAGATCCCAGAGCAGGATGGAGCCAGGGGCAGAGGGTGCCCAGCTGCAGGGAAAAGCTGCTCTGAGGAGAGTTTGATCCGGGATTTGGATGAGCTGGATGCGCTCAGGTGAGGAGAGGGAGCAGGTGAGCTCTGAAACAGCCCCACCCTCAGCACAGCCTGAGCTGCTCCATCCCCACACTGGCACTGGGCTCCCAGGGGGTTCAGAAGGATCATGGAACCCTAGAATGGTCCGGGTGGGAAGGGATCTTAAACTCCTTCCATGAAGGAATTCTTCCTCATGCCCAGCCTGAACCTCCCCTGGCAGAGCTCGAGGCCATTTCCTCTTGTCCTGTCATTTGTTACCTTGGAGAAGACTTCCAAAACATTCCAAAATGCTTGGGCAGTGTTGCCAACACTGAGCTCATCTGATCTTCAAAAAACCCATTAGGAAACCACACTTCTTGTTATTTCAGAGGATCTTTTGGCAAACACAAGCAGAGCCAGGATTGTAACAGCCTCTAAAGGACGGTCCTCAACAGGTTCATAGGCCCACCATGCGCATATTAATAATTTTCTAGCACTCCAACCCATGCTGAGCAGCTGCTTTCTCCTCTCAGAACCTGAGCTGCTGGAGAGTTGGGACTTCCACTGCAAAGCTGGGCTGGCTGAGGGCTAGGTTGGCTCATCTGTTTCACCCAGGATGAAAGATCTGAAAACATGACAGCTTGGAGGGCTTGAATGGGAATCATTATGTAACATAAGTGCTGTTATTATTCCAAGCATATCATGTGTTTATATCAAATGTAAGTGCCAGATTTTTATCCAAATAATTTCAATAATTGCAATTCCCATCCCACGATTTATATTGTCTGCCAGAAACACGAAGCAGAAGAGGCATATGCACGTCCTATAAATAGCCTATTTTTCATAAACAGGCAGAAATGATGGGAATGAATGTCTCATCAGAAAAAATGTAGGAACACAATGCAGGAACTTCAAACCTGACTGCTATTATGTGCAGTCAAGCCTCGACAGAGCTCAGTGCTCATTTCCAGCTCTTCCCTCACATGGATCATGTATTAGAGGGGGGAAAAAGCAGCAAGAGGGAAGAGAGCCCAGCTGAGCACAGAGCCCTTCCTGAATGCACAGCCCCTGTGCCTGGCAGTGGGAGCACAGCCAGCTCCTCTCTGCCCTTCCTGCATTCCTAATCCCTGAATCCGTGCAGTTCCTGCACTTCTAATTTACGAGCGTTCGGTGGGGGACCCTTCTGACTTGGGAACAGATTGGCTCGGTCTAATGCTTGGAGATTATTAAAGGCAGAGCTATACTCCACTATCAAGTCTACAGATCTTTTATTTAGAAGATATGGTGCTCTAAATGCACAAAGAGCTCCCTGTCACCTTCACATTAAAGCCCCTAGTGCCTGGTAAATGGAATTATATAGCTGTCATCTCCTTTCCCCAAAGTTTTAAGAGTACAATGGGCTCATTTTTTCCCACTCCATCCCAGCTTCAGAACTAAGAGACCTACTTTGTATTGATTTAGAGTCTCGGAAATAAATAAACCTGCTTCTCCAATGTGATTCACAAGAAATTCATGATACACTATTGCATGATATATTTCAAGCTGCGGCTCCGGCTCTTTTTTCCCTTTGGTGAGTGATGGGGGAGGTGGGAGCTGGGGGGAGGTGGGGAGCTGACAGCCTGATGGTTATTGGGGATGGCTCCTGACTGCAAATCCACAGGCAGGTCCTGCTGGTAGAGCCTTCCCTGCTTTCATTTGGTGGGATCAGAGGGGGAAGGGGCAAAAAAGCAATTGCACTTCACCTGGCAGGGAGCAGGGCAAGGTGCAGCCAGGTGCACATGGAATTGCAGCTCCTGCCTGGAGACCCCAGCCCTCCTCACAGATACAGAGGGAGCAGGGCTCCACAGCTGGTCACACATACACACGAGAGGTTCTGGCTGTTTGCAGCATCACACGTTTTTGGTGGGAAGGTTTTTCCACCTTGTAGTGATTGAGGAGGATTTTGGAAAGTGTCTGGGCTGCAGCAGAAAAATCAAGTTTTGCAGTCTTGAGAGCTGAACTACAAGCTTGAGATCAGACAGGCTCCAAACGACCTCTAAAATATTTGTTGTACGTATTAAAAATAAAAATTAGTTTGGGAAAAAAAGTCAGCTGGGAAATAAAAGCTGAACAACTTCTCAATCAACCCAAAAAATTCCAAAGGAGAAGCTCATCCAAACTGATACTTTTTCCTGAAGAGCTCCAGTTTCAGTGAAGTGGCATTTCCAAATGAAAAATGTCTTGTCAAAACCCTCGTGCCCCTCTCTCCTCTCCCTGCGTGTGTTTTGCTCAAGGTCACTCCCTCAGTCAGTGGTAAATCAAAAGGACTCAATACACTTTGCAAACTAAAATTACAGCCCCTATTCTACATGGTGCCAACGCCCATAAATCCCACCAGTCTCAGCCAGGGGTTCCCTAATCTAGATATGAACCCCATAAACAATATTAATGGTTGTCTCCAACTTAAAGATCTTGGGCATTTCCTTTGTCACCTTCTGGACCCCAGAGAACCCCATTCCTCAGAGACCCCCAAGGCACAGGCTGCAGTGCAGGGACCCCTTCACCAGGACAGTGAAACTCTGCTCACTTTCCAGTCTGAGTTTAGGTTTAGTCATGAGGAATGTTGAAATTCTCCAATGCGGTTCCTATAATTCCCATCATGTGTCCAGAATTTCAGCAGAAAATACTCCAGGCTGGTCACCCCAACCCCTCCTGGGGACATCCCAAGAGGGATGGTCAGGACCAATAATTCTGGGATATGTTTGAGAAGTTCAGCTCCTGTAGAGCATCAGGGAGCAGAGCTAATGCTCCAGTGAGAACACACTCTGCAGGATCCCCAGGAGCTGGGACACAGTCCTGGGGAAGAGATCTGGACAGGCAGAATATGGGCCACGATGGTGATCTCCTGTTTAGCAGAATTAAACACACAAAGAGCCCCCACCCACACAGATAAACTGAGCAAGATTTGTATTAAAAATGATAGAAGGAGGGAGAATAAAAAAAGTCAACAGAAATCTATTAGACTTTCTTCCCTAAGCAAACATCAAGGGACTGATAATGGCAGGCCTGAAACATAAATTGTCTCTAATGGGAACAATACACAAATATCACCACTTAAAGAAAGGCAATTAAAAGGAAAATGCAGCAACAGAGGGTGGTGGCTGTTTATCTGCACTGAGGCCAGGCATCCATCCTGCTTGCATCCACTGCTCCACACTGAGCAAGGACCTGTGTGTCACCAGCAGGGCCACCAACCACACCCCCTGCAGCACCTAGAGCCTCTCACTGAGCCTGGCTGAGCCTGGCTTTGCTGGGTCTGAGCCATGAGACCCCACCAGGGACACCTCCAGCAGCACCAGGGCCCTGGGCAGCTCTGGCAGCTGGAGGAGCCAACTCCAGCCTGGTTCTCACCACCTCCACTGCCACAGCACCCAGGACAGGGCACAGGGGCCTGTGCTGCTCCCCAAAAGTGGGATAGCCTTGGGCAGCTCCAGCCTCCACACAAGGAACCAACACTTGATGCTGGTGAGTGTTGATTTCTGGTTGACACTTCCCACCCCTCCTTGCTTAGCATTCTCCAACACCCTGCACCCATACAGATCTTCCCAACAGTCCTGCTGTGCCACTACAGAAAGATTCATATCATGCATTAATAATTATAATGCTTCTTTGAATGACAGGGCTGGCACTTGCTGTTCTAACTCACATGATTGCTCTCACATGATTGCTTTGATCTAATCCCAAGACTGGAGTCATCTTGAGCAGATACTGAGCTATCCCTGCCTTGAATCTCAAAAAAAAAAAAAAAAAAAAAAGAGCTTTCCACAGTACAAACCCCAAACAGCATCAGGCTCACAGGGCTTTTATTTATTTTTTCAGATTGTGAAATTGAAGGGTAAATATTATTGTTGGCAACCACTCCCCAGCCTGTGCGAGCCTCCTGTTCCTCCCTGAGCTCCTCCAGGGAGCCTCAGAGCTGCCCAGACCTCTCTCACATGGGCACAGCCCCCTGAGCAGCCCTGACCTATTGTCTCATCCTGTTATGTGAATCCCAGGGCATCCAAAAAGTTCCTCCAAAAGCACAATTCAGGACTGAATGAGAAATACAAAGATATTCTCTTCTGACCTCATGCAAAGGAATCCAACAAGACCAAATAACACTTTTTTTTTTTGGACCCATTCTGGTGAGCCCAGGACCAGGCAGGGAAATGAAGCCCAAAGTGCTGAACTATGCCCTGAGTGTTTCATGTTTTAGTTTCTGAGCCCTCATCTTCCCTGCAGACTCCTGGCAGGTGAGATTTGTCCAGCTCATCCTTGGTACTCTTGGATGCTCTGAGCAAACCATGGGGAGCACAGGGCCTGGTGATTCAGGCAAGTCAAGACCAGCAAGTTTGGGGGAAAATAAAGCTAAAACAGGAGGGAAACAAAGCAGTGCTGGTCAGAATTCTGTCACCTCCAGAAGGAACGACAGGTTTGGGGCAGCTCTTCATCACCATCACAAAATGAACTGCTTGAGAGCCTGGCTGAACATCTACATAACAAACTGATGGGAATGCTGCTTGGAGCAGCTCCTGGAAGTCTCAGCTGAAGCTGGCTTCCCTTAGGAAAAGCCTGGAACACCTATCTGCAGGGAAAATGTGACTGAAAGCCACTATTTGTTTCCATTAACACAACAGTCTCCAAGATGGGATTTCTTTTAAACACAAAAGACAAGGAGGAGCAAACTGATTAAAAATAGGTCAGCAGCAGACTCTGGAACATCCTTGGGAGGACTGAAATGGAATGCAGCCCTGGAAGCCTGAAGCACATAAGCAGTGCAGGAATTGGGAATGCCAGGCTCTTTTGGTCTTACTTCCATTAAAAAGAAAACCCCTGGAAATGAAGGTGTTGGTGCAGGGCACAGCATGTCACATCTGAAATCACCCCATGCTCAGGTTATGACGAGGGAAGGGAGTGAGGGAGGAGGAGGAGGAGGAAGGTTTGGGGGTAGAAAAAGGGGGAGGCAAGGGAAGTTAAAAAAAAAAAGAAGAAAAAAAAAATCTCTGCCTCAGCAAAAGTTTTCATTAAAATTTTAGACAAATGATCTCTGTGTCCTTCTCCCATGCTGCCTGGGGCTCCATGCTATTTCTATGCAAATAACAACCTCGTGGTTTATATCTTATTATTTCCACCGGAGCTGCGGCGACATGACCCGAGACGTGTGTGAGGTAGAGACAGCGACAGAGAGAGAGGGAGAGAAAGAGAGGGAAGGGAGGGAGGGAGATGGAGTGGCTGCTCGCTGAAGTGTGAAAAAATATTGTCAGGAGTGAGCAGCAAGAACAAAAAAAAAAGAAAAAAAAAAGAAAAAAAAAAAGAAAAAATTGCAGGGATAACGTGTTTATTTCAGCCCCTCTCCCCATGTGAACCAGCATCTTTTAAAATTCATTGGGCATCAGGCGATCATGCACAATCCATCTGCTTTCACTTTATCATTTGCATTTCATGCCTCCTGGCTTTTGATGTGCTGATACTTTGATGCAGTCAGGAGACGCGCATTATCATTATTTCAATTTGCAGGGGGGTCAGCGGGCTCGGCACACGCTCACCGAGAGCAAGGAAATGGCATTTCCACCTCTCCACCCCCTGCTGAAATGCACTGGGGACACAAAAGGGGCCAGCTGAAACACGGCCCCGTGTCCCCTGCGCTGGCACCTTCACCTGGGCCCTGGCACCGCCAGGACAAACAAAGAGAGCTCCAGCAGGAGCCCAGGGCAGCCCTGCACAGCCTGGAGCGTTCCCTGCCAGGGATGGGGCTGGAGAATGCTTTAACCCGGGTCTCTCCCCAGGATGTGCCTCCCTGCCAAGCCCAGAAGCCACCAGGAGCTGCAGCTCCGAATGACCCTGACCTTGAGCTCATCATCTGAGTTAGAGGCCAGCCCCTGGCTTTGGCAGCTGGACCTTTCCCTCTACACCTAAACCCTCAGGCTGGTTTTACATAATGATAATGAACAACACCAGCAACGGCTCTGGCTGCACATCATGTTTGTCACCATTCCCCTCTGCTCCCTTGTAAATTAGAAAGAATCCAGCACTTCACAGGGAAAAAAAAAAAAAAATTAAACAACTTCCCAGAAAACCCTGCCTGCTCTCTAAAAGCCCAATTGTCTCCACTGCTGCAGAAACAGTTCTGTGCTGCACATTCTGCTGGAGGAGAGGAGACATTTTGAAAACGTGTTTGCAGACACAAAAGTGCCAGCTTTGTCCTGCATCCTCTAAGAACACACGTATGTAAAAGTCAGCCATGGAAAAATTGTCCCAGATCTCTGGCACCTAACTGGGAAAAGCTAAAGGTGGCAGATTCCATGTATTAATCTTTGTTTCAGCCATCATCTCTCCTGAAGCCCCTGCCAGCCCTGACTCACTCCTCACAGAACAGCCACAACAGGTCTCCCTTTCTGGAGTCTCATACCCAGGAATGAGCAGGAGCACATCACATCCCACACCCAAACAGCCTCTGCACTCCTGCAAGGGAGCACTGTGCATAACTGGTCAGGCAGTGGCCTGATCTATGGCCCCAAAAAATTCAAAGTGGCCCTCTAAATCCCAAGGACGAGTGTTTAACAGGTTTCAGGGAGCACAGGGTGAGTCTGAAGTCACCCCAGACTCTGTGGCAGGAGGATGCCAATGGATCAGCATTCACTGCTTGTTTCAGATCCTCCAGAGGATCAGCCAGACTGAGCTTGGACATTCCAGGCTAGCCCTGGGCACCAGTTCCCTACTCCAAACACACTCCTGGGACACAACTGCAGCTGGATCCCTTCAAGAAGCCCTGAGCAGAACTCAGGGACTGGAAACTGAGGTTCCTATGAAGCAGCAGCCACATCACACACACCCAGGATAGGATGCAACAGGTTCCTCCCTCACCTTTAGGCAGGTAGAGGTTCAGAGCTGGCACAAACATCCCAACAGAGCAGGGAGGAGGGAAAAGGACACACAGGATTATTCAGCCCACTGAAATTCCCAGGATGGGATAAATCCCCCCCAGAAAGCAGCTCCTTCTGCCTGTGCCTGCTGACAGATGTCAGGTGCTTAATTCAGCCCATATCCTTAATTTTTAAGTGCCTAAAATTTAGTGAGCTTAATGCAGTCCTGTGAAAACAGCCACTGACTGCACGGGCAGGGAGTGCAGTTAAACCTGGGAAAAGGGGGAACAGCCTGGCCCTGCCATCTGGGGAACTCTGCAGGGCCCCAGTCCCCAGCAAGTGACAGCTGGAACCAGGCAACTCACTGCACTCCAGCAAGCACTAAACTGACTCAATTTCTTTTTAAAGGCTGGATCTTCAAATGCCTCTTTTCCTCCCATTGATGCAGGTGTGTGTGATGTGTGTAAGAGATCTAACTGAGGGTGCTGCAGCCTAGAGTTGATAGGATCAATGCTTCATTTTCTGCAGAGCCCCCTTTATTCAGGGGAATAATTCAACAAGAGCCTGTTTTCTTTTATCTCCCATTGTCAGGCAGGCACTCCTGGAAACACAGCTTGCCATGGAGCACAGGCACCCCAGGTGCTGAGAGTGCCTGAGAACAAAGCTGCTCGATGGGGAAGGGCACTCACAGCACACAACCCCAACTCCAGGGAAACAAAGCCCTCAGGGACAGGGATGGGAGCAGAGTGGGCTGGGAGCCGTGTCTGCACCAGGCAAGGAGCTGGAGGAGGTGGGATTAATGGGCTTGGGGCAGCAAGGGGGAAAATCTGCCTCTGGAGTGGGGAAAAAAAAGACCCACTTCAGTAGTGAAGCTGTAAGTTTTCTTTGTAACAACCCCAGTTATTCCTCCTGTCCCCAGAGCTGAGATTTCCAGCAGGAAATCTCGCTCCCAGCCTGGAAAATCAGCATCCAAGCTCCTGAGGTTCAGTGCTCCCCAGAACAACACAAGGCTGTGGGTGACTGGAAGTTCAGGTGATTTTGGGACACCTATTTTGGAACAGGAACTTCCAGCCACTGGGAACAGCCCTGTTCCCCCTCACAGCACTCAGTGGGTGGGAGAAGACATGGCCTGGGCTTCTCCACTCCTGGTATTTAATCCGTGCCCACAACTAAAAGCTGCTTCTCCTCCTTCAGCACCCTTCCATCCCAAACCACTCCAGGAGTCCATGGCAAAGCCCAGCTCCACTCTGAGCTCTGAGGACTCAAATGCAAGGACTTACTTTGTTGAGGGCCCCACAGCCAGTGAGGATGATGTGGGAGTTCTCCACCTGGATGGTTCTCTGGCCCAGCCGGACGATGTAGGCCCCAATCCCAATTGCCCGACACGTGACCTGGAAAAAAAGGAAAAAAAAAGGGATTTAAAAAAAAGGAAAAAAGCAACAGCATTGATTTCTGTCTCTCCACACAGCCCCAACCTATTGATTCAAACACTGAGATAGAACTAGGTGTGTTTGTAGTACAAGGCCATAAAATCTACTCTCGCTGGAAAATTCCAGAATCCATGACTTTGTAAAACACAGGATCTGAACATAAATGTATTTTATTAGGGGAAAAAAAAAAAA